>CAUZXH010000123.1:0-16772 GCA_963584085.1 Pyrausta aurata
TGACTCAATTATCTTTGACCCAAGCTTTGACTGCATGCCTTGATTCTATACCATGCCAAAATTACTTTCCACCCTAGGGATGGAAAAGCTATTTTCCACCCGGATATCTACGCAGGAAAGTGCTATTTTCCGAACAGGAGAGATGAGAAGTCCTTTTCCTTTTAAGGAACATTTGATAGCGTCACTATTAATAGTAGATTATTATTAATTAAAATGGTGTCTTCCGGCGCGGGCGCTACCTTGAATCACGAGCAAAGCTTGAGACTGTAAATCAACTGTCATTTTGTGCAAAAACTTGAATTTTCCTTTCTCGCTGAACTACATAATACCTCACCATGACATCTACAACCACTATTGTAAATTTAATGTTTTTCCTTACAGTCGAAATGAAAAATAGTATGTTTAACTTTGGTACAAGCATCCATTTCACTTACTATCCCCCCTTACTTTCTCCCCTTGTATAACAATCTACTACCTATTGTCTAAAAATGTATATTATTTTTTGTAGTTGAAATGTATTTTTTTCTCAACATAATATTGTTTTTACTCCCAGACATGGAAATGATACTAGTGAAATGTATTAAATAAATATGGATTTACTCGTAAATGCAACAAATCTGGCCAAATATTAATCTTCATGCAGTGTGTCCTCCAGTGGTCCAGGCATGTAGTACTTAATAAAACTTTAAAGGAAATATCTACACTGAATTTAATGGAGAGAAATACTCCCATAGGAGGGGTCAATTCCAAAACCCCACCACACTGCAGTGACTTTTGTTTTTATTTTAACAAAAATTACCCATCTCCTGAAATTTGCGATAGGGGCACGTTTTTGGTGTTATTTTAAAGCAAAAGGTCTGGTAGAACTAATACATTAAGAAGAATCATACGAGCTTAAACTCGATGAGGTTATGTCGTTGAATTACCGAGTTCCGTTGGCCATCTTTCAGCTCCATCATCAGACACTGGTTACCATCTGTGACCGAAGTGCTCGTCAAGTCAAATCATACGAGCTCAAACTCGATGGGGTTGTGTCGTTTAACTTCCGAGTTCTAAAGCCACCTGCCAGCTCCATCATCGGATCAGCCCCATGTCATAATCATATTGCATTGCCATCCGACTTACACATGCATGCCAAATTAAATTTCAGCTCAATCGGCTGAAGATAACTGGTTAAAAATTAAGTTGCAATATTCCACTTGGACAAACATACTCGTACATTGCAAATCCTACTACTATTATAAAGGCGAAAGTTTGTATGGATGTATGGATGTTTGTTACTCTTTCACGTAAAAACTACTGAATGGATTTGAATGAAACTTTACCACAATATAGCTTATACATCAGAATAACATATAGGCTACAATTTAGGGCTCTGCAGTGCTTACTTAGTTACCGTATTTCTTACTTATTACTAGACTAGACGGGACGAACCTGAAGTCCACGCGAACGGAGTCGCGGGCAAAAGCTAGTTAAAAATAAAAGCGGAGGTGCTCGTAGCGCAGTGGTGGCAGCGCTTTGGTAGTAATATCGAAGTTAAGCAACTTTCGGCGCGGTCGGTGTTTGGATGGGTGACCATTCCGACCATATAAGTGACGTACATCACGAGCATCTCCGTGCTTCGGAAGGCACGTTAAGCCGTTGGTCCCGGCTTATATCGATTGGTATTAGTCGTTAAGCCTAGTCAGAGGCCCTATGGGCGGCTTGATAAAAATCTGACAGCAAGGTTGGTCGCTTGCCTTGCAAACACCCCTCCGCCAATCCGCACTGAGCCCGCGTGGTGGAGTATGGCTCATACTACCTCACATTTGAGGTAAGGCCTTTGCCCAGCAGTGGGATGCTTACAGGCTAACTTAACTAACGTAAAATAAAAACAATGGTCACTGTAGTATGGTGGGGTTTTGGAATTGATCTAATTATTTGAGGTATTTTCCTCGATGAAATTCATTGTGTTAGTCTCGCTAAAACTCGAGAACGGCTGAACCGATTTCGATGATTTTGGTCTTGAAATATTTGTGGAAGTCCATGGAAGGTTTAATTAAACGGTTCAAAATATAGGGGACGGGGCCGCTGAGGGCAACGAAACGAAGTTCGCCGGGAGCGCTAGTTATACATATATAAGTATTATTACATGCCTGGCGCGGAAGTCTCGACGTAGTTCTCTGTAAAACCACCAGGTCGCGCTCAAAAAATGCTGAGACATTCTTAATTGGAATTTTATATTGTCGTGTACTTATTGATTGAGAATAATGTTTGAATCAAGCTTAAAAAGATTTAGCTAAGTAAGTTAAAAGGATATTCGATGGAGCTGGATGGACTGTAATGGCGTTTACTGCAGGTGTAACAATTATTAAAAATGTCTTGATCTGTATGTGACTGCTACGCGCGGGGTGATTCAGCTATGTAATTAATGAGTGGAGATGTTGCCGGAACGGTCGCTATCAGCTGTGCGCGGTCACCGCCCCCGCGCCCTCCCCGCGGCAGGCCGACGCTTGCTCAGCTCGCACTCCGCGGCGGACTCCTGTACGCACTGCAAGTCTGTATTTCGCGTGTGGTCTCTCGTGCTCGCGTACCTTCACATCATTAGTTCCGTGCTGTGTCGTGTGAATCGTGTCGTGTCTCGTGAGCGGTGTGCAGTTCAGTGTACTGCGGGCTGTGTCGTCGGCGCCGCGGGCATAGTGCGGCGCGGCCTCCACCGGGGGCACTGACCGCGAACGCGATCTCGGTACTGACTGAGATGAGGATGAGTGCGCGCTCAACGCGCCTGCGTCTATTTTATATTATTTTATTATACTTGTTAGTTAGTTACTTGTGAAAATGATCGCTTATACCGATTTATTAGTCATCATCATTATCAGCCAAAAGACGTCCACTGTTGAACATAGGCCTCCCCCACAGCGACCGGTTGTGAGCGGCCTGCATCCAGTGCGATCCTGCGATCTTAACAAGGTCGTCTGTCCATCTTGTCGGTGGACGTCCTACGCTGCGCTTTTGGTTCAAGGGACCCCAATCTAGAACTTTTCTGACCCATCGGCCACCAGTTCTACGCGCTATGTGCCCTGCCCACTGCCACTTGAGCTTACTGACTTAGGGCTATGTCCGTTACCTTAGTTCTTCTACGTAGCTTCTCATTTCTGATTCGATCTCGTTGAGAAACACCGAGCATAGCCAGAGAGGCCGATGGAGAGCCATCGCTCGTTGTGTGATTTTGAGCTACTTGATGAGGCCCATAGTAAGAGACCACGTTTCGGATCCGTATGTCATCACTGGTAACACACACTGGTTGAAGATGTCTTCAGACAGTCAGGTAGTTGAGATTTAACAGTACGCTAATATGCAAATACGTAATATTTATTTCCATAATCCTACTAATTTCATTCAACAAAAAGCAAATTGAAATGTACCCATTGCTTCTTCGTTATGTACAAAAGCAAGGGGAATGGGGATCGCTCGGCTCGATTGTTTATCTCGAAGACGTTAGCACTTAGCAGGCAGGTACACATAGGAATTAGGTAATCCAATATAAATATTTGACGCATTGTTTTGCCACGTGTAATTAATTACGTAGATAGACTTTATCTTGATAATGATATTATGATGTTTTTATCAGGCTTTTGATAGCTAGGTAGGTAGTAGGTACCTAGTAGGCAAAGAGTTTCAAAAAATATCGTAAAACCAATATCTATCAAAGTACGATATGTCATGTCTTTGATTGGTAATGCATTGTCCCCGTCATAAAATTATTAATTAGAAACTACTTTTACACGTTCGTTTTATACTTAGTACCTACTAGGTAGTACAGATTATATTCTGCGGTACTACGTTACATATTACAAAGTCTTAAGCGTAAAATTCTTTCACACTAACCACAATGACGACGCGTTTGGTGTATTGGTAAGAGCTCCTGACTATTACGCCGGCCGTCGCGGGTTCGAATCCCGCAAGGGGCAAATGTTTGTGTGATAAGCACGAACATTTTGTACCTTAAGTCATGGATGTTATATGTATTTAAGTATTTATGGAAGACGCCCCCGTCATAATCGTTGTCTGGGACTTCGTAACGCAAGGAAGAAAATTCCTTATCACGAAACCAGACAATTGGTGTGTTGTCTGGCGCATATAAATATTTATTTAATGGCAACCTACTTAATTTAACGTTTAGATTCAGATTCAGATAAATTTATTGCAATATAGGATTTTAAACTTTCGCGTTGCATTGCAAGTATTGCAACTCTAACTTTTAATCCTTTTTCGCGTTTAGACCCGTCATGTCTAAAAGTTAAAATTTTGTTGTTGTTGTACCTACAGACTGGACACTACTTACATGCAAAAAACCAAATTTCTTTTGAAACATTTATAATTGCAGGCTTATTTCATAACGCTGGGCCGGGTTGTGTCCTAACATAGAAGTACTGGGGGATAGTACAATAAAACCCCGATAGTACGATTCTTTCGGGACCTATAGAACAGGGGAAATAAATAATTTAAATGCCAGAATCGACATTTATATGCATATATAAATGTCGGTAAAAAAAGCTCATTAATGCATTTAATGAGCTTTTTTTACCGACTTAAAAAGGAGGTAATCAATTCGACCTTATGTAGGTACTTATGTGCTATCGTTAGAATTGGATTAAATTTGAGTATGTTGATCTATTAAGGCTTCCAAACACGTGTGCAAAATTTCGTAAGGGTTTGTTTGTCAGGATTTCTTGGAAACAAGAAGTCATAGCGAAATGATATTTTTTTAGTTGATTTAGGTATAGTCCAACTAAGGGGTATAGTGTAAAACATTTTCCTATTAAGCGGGGACGTAGGTACTATGGGGGTTTTACTGTACCTCTGTCCTGTATGGTCCTCAAATGACGCACGGCTGCGCGCGCGCTGGCCGTGAAGACGACAGAACTGGATATTACCGGCCGACAGCGCCGCAGCAGCGGCGACGCCTACGCGCCTGGCCGCTGCCGCTGCTAACGCGAACACACAGAAGATATGAAGTCAGTCTGCCCGGCGAACTGGTTTCAACGCGTATTCCCAGCCTAGCTAGCTATCAACAACATAAATAGAACTCCTTTCGAAAAACCATACAATTTTAGCGCGTATTTGCCGGTTTGCCCTACATACGGAAGAGCAGGGTTCCCGCATGTAGAAATCGATTGCTCGTTCGTAGGTTAGGTAACATACGTAATTGCTTTGCCCCAGCCAGAAAGAAGCTACATTTTCAAATACTTTGGGGGAACTCCATAGACATGGGTGCAGCGTTCATTTCACAGAAGCGCTGTGTTCGTGCCATATGTAACGCTTCACCCCTAACATCGTGCCGGGAACTGTTTCCTCGCCTGAACTTCCTCTCGCTACCGTCGATGTACATAATGGGGTGTTGTGTTTTTGACAAATTTCACCCACAATTATTTTTGCACAAGAAAAACTATTGCTAGTAACAATAGTTTTTCTTTAAAATATTTGGTCTGTAAAAATAGTTTTACAATTTAAATATTTTTATATTTTTTCAAATTACAATGTTTAATAAACTCTAAGATTGACATCTGATTAGTAATGAATGATGACATTTAATTCTTGGAAACTTATTTTGATAATAATAATATAATATTACGATTTTGTTATATTTGCATGCTATATTTTTATGGCTGAATATGTATGAACTTTATGATTATGACACTATTAATCATGATCTGACATGTAACATATTCAAAGGCAAATAAATGATTATGATTATGATTTGAAAATATGATTTTGCTACCAATACTTTTCGATAAAATGGCAGGCTATTTTACGAAAACAGTTATTTTTAGGGAATCAAAACCATATAGGCAATGTTTAACAGGATATATTAGGTCAATAAAAGTGCTTACATACAAAGTAGGGACGTTTTGCGACTTTGGAAGCGGCTATCCCTCAAACGTGACGCTTTTAGAGAAAATAGTTTCAGAAACCTCGATGTAATTTTAAAAGACCTATCCATAGACATCCCACACGCATATGTTTGAAAAAAAAATTTTTTTTAAGAATTCACTTTCATATTTTTAATGAGAATTGTAAAGTGGTTAACAGAATACATTTACCTATCAAATTTCAACTTTGTAATGCTAATAGTTTTAGAATAAAGTGGCTGTGACATACGGACGGACAGACAGACAGACAGACTTGACGAAACTATAAGGGTTCCTTTTTTTGCCATTCGGCTACGGAACCCTAAAAATGGAACTACAGATGTCACTTTGAAAACGTCATTGCTGCCGGTACAAGCAAGAGTTACCATTATTAATATTCAAAAATTCGAGTAAGCAATTGTAAATAAATCAATTGTAGTTGTATCACTAAACACCGGTGAATTTCATTTAATATGTTAAATATTATATGGTAGTCCAGTTTCATAAACTAATTTATTTATCGGTGATAGCGAGTAAGGAAAACAGTAGAATGGCCAACAAACATCTTATTTGTATTTAATTATATCTGGAAGAGAATGCCATTCGGCGTTAATTCCCCCTTATGTAATGCAATAAAGTTAAATAAATACGTTTATAATTTTTTAATAATGTACCTACTTATGGAGAATACAAAAAAAAACAGAAGTGTTTATTTTTGTAAAAAGCGGCAATCTTTTTCATGTCATTCTTCAGATAAGTTGGTGGGTCTATATTTTGGGTTTTGAATGCAGATTAGAGTGACACATAATCACATAAAAGGTGATAGAAAATATAGTTTCCATTTAAATATAAATAACAAAAAGGCACACAAAGTAATTTTATTCAGACGTGCAGTTGTGACAGATTTCACGGGCACCGACGCATAACACTATGTTATGGAGCAAACCGTCAAGTTAGCATAACACTGTGCAACTGCAGACAGCAACCAGTGTGCCGAGTTCTTTAATATTTTATTCAATACTGAATTATTGATCACTACCCTAAGCACGAAAAACTATCGAATGCGTAAACGTATCGAGACATGTCAAATTCCATATTTAAAAAGTGATTTCTTAACGCGCCGTCAGCGGCGCTTGCTCTGTGATAACAATAAGATAAATATGCCTTTTTTCATTTTCTACCTTGTGTTTTGATTGGATCCCAGTGGATTATGGCAGCATGTTGTTCTCAGTGGGACTTTACGCACCTACTTTCCTTTATTATATTATCTATCTCATCTTCCATCACGCTTGTGTGATATAACGGTGCTGGTTACATAATTATTTAGAAATATTTGCAGACTATTGTAGTTACTCTTATCATAAATGTATTTATTTGTATGTTGTCCTAAATAAATTGGAATAAAGTCGATGCATGAGAAAAGAACGCATCACCAAGAGTCTTTGGATTTAAACAGTTTTTACTCGGTTCAATTTACTTAATCACATTATTTTCTATTATTGTAGTTTACATTATTTGTCTAGTTATATGACGCGTGACTTTGATGTACAAAAACATTTGATTTGTTTGTCCATTCAAGTATGTACTTGATCAAATGAACACGTGATCATCTGTCCACTTATCGCTAGATTTGTCGTGCCATTCTGGTTTATACGTTTCGCGACCCACGCACTCGCACGTATACAAAATGCGGTGCGCCTTGTGTGTATCACGCCTTACTTTTGTCCAATCACACTATCTAACTAAAGTCATAAATGCAGTTAAGAGCCATATGACAGTCTGGAGATTCTCAGATTTTACCGAATTTATCAATGTGTGTGTGCGATTTTATATGTCCGGGACACAAAAAAATGTTAACTGTAATTAAACAATTTTGATACTTTATCTCTAGGTGGTAGGCTATGCGTATGATGAACACAGAAAATGATGGTCTTATAAAAGTCGATGTGATAAATTAATGTTATACCAGTTTTTTTGTATTTAAAATACCTATTACGAATACAGTAAATACAGTTCGGAATCAGGGCTCGCGTCAATTCCGTTCGCGAACATTTTCCTTTTGATAATTATATAACTAAATTCACAGATTTAAACACAAACGTACAGTTATAATAACGTAAAAAACTTACAGCATAGAAAAAAACGAAATGCATCCAAAGGGTGAAGACATATAGAGGCGGGTAACACGCACTGACCTGCAACGACTAACCAGTGTTGTGCCGTGTTGGCTATTTCATGGAATTGAAATGCTTTATAGAGACTTTTCCGACTCAAGTCTTGATTTGAATCTTGTTTTAAAACAATTTTCTAGTGTCAGTCGGTCCTTATTTGGATTGTTGTAACGTATTTCTTAAATATTTCGAGATTAAAAATAGATGACTTGGCACATCACTAGTCAGTCGGTACAGGTTGGTACCGGTTATCTGCCTCTTTATGTCTTCACCCAAATCGTGACTTCTCAGAGTAGGTATTTTTTTACGAATGTAAATTCCACGAGAAACGGGGACTAAGGGTTATTGGTGGATGATGCCATTGGTTCTGCGCTTGATCTACCACGTGTCATACCAGCTGGATGCTATGAGGATTTATTTACATATAAATGCTTTTTAGTGTAACGCTGTTCTTTGATATGATTTGTATTTTGATAAATGAAATATGTCACAAGTTATTATAGCTGACATTCAGAAAATGTAGGTAAGAAAATTTCGATCAAGATTTCAAGTATTTCATGTATAACAGATGATAAACAAGATAATTTTTATTTAATTATAAATTGCACTTGAAAAAAGACAACTGTGAACCTGTGACAGACGAGGAATTGAACCCCGTGTCTTACGCAATCCGGGCGCATGCCTATACCACTCGGCCACCGTCACATTAACAGGCCTGTTGAATTTTGCAAGCGCTTCTTAACGCGTAGGCTGCGTGACATCATCAATGTTGTGAGATTGCTCTCACAATATCTGAAGGAAAATATTTTTACAAATATTTTAACAATCAGTTAAGATGATGAAAGCCAATTAATAGTTTATTTTTGTTTTTTATAGTGTTTTGTCACCATACAAACTTAATAATATAAATTGCACTTGTAAAAAGACAACTGTGAACCTGTGACAGACGAGGAATTGAACCCCGTGTCATTGAACAGTTGTCTTTTTACAAGTGCAATTTATATTATTAAGTTTGTATGGTGACAAAACACTATAAAAAAACAAAAATAAACTATTTTATTTAATTATTTGGTTTACACCGGTATTATATCATTTTGTCCATATACATTTTTCAATAATGAAATATTATATGAATATGGACTTGAATAGAACCGTGGAACTTCATGGCATTTGCGTACAATTTGAATACAGATTCACCAATATTGTGATTAACCACATACACATCACATGAAACGCTTCTATTTAAACAAGCGTTTTACTATACAAGTTTATAGTTAGGTTGTGGTTGTAGATTGTGGTAGAAAGAAAAGTAATGTTAAATAAGCAAAATATTGCCCTATTTATTTAGGTTTAAACCATTGAAACACTGTTACTAGCGTATGGAATTAATGCCATGAACAAGTCCCACACAGTATGGAATTGACGCCAATGGCCAATGGTATGTACGACGTACAAGTGCGTATCAAAGGTTGTGGAACTAAATAACGCCTATATACGGTCTATATTAAGAAAAACTGACCTTTTGCTTTTTGTCGTCCGTTTATTCTTATTCAAAATCCAAAGCACGAATGATGTAAGAAAATTTATAAACTTACTTGTTTACTACTCAAAGTCAAATACTTAAAACAAAAGCCCTTATTTGTCTTCAATTTAAATGGGTTAATGGTCACTTCACCACCATACTATTTCAATAAAACCGACTTCAAAAACAAAACACATTAAAAAGTCTTAAATAAACTCTTGAAAGGACTCCATTTTAGGCAAACCATTTCTTTTGGAGTCGATGCCCAGATAGATGTCGCTTAAGATGGAACTTGAGAGAGCCCATGCGATGGCACTGACTTCGAAAAGAAATGGTTTGCCTAAATTGGAGTCCTTTGAAGAGTTTTAGACTTTTTAGTGAAAAAAAAAACTTCGACCACAGAAAACTTTGCTTCATATCCAGCCTCGGCGCGCCTTAGCCCTGTTTTATAATAACTTAAGGGGTAAGAGGTAAATACCAATTCAACAAAGTAAATATCATGAAAATCGGTCTACCGTTGTTGAACTATAAAGTAGTGTTACTGATATTACTTTATTTTATATAAATAAGGTTATTATTTGCAACCCCATACATATGCAATAGAATTGGTACTATTGCCTATTCTTGGCCTTATTAATTCAGTATTTGTCTAAAATTGACATTTAACTGTTTGGTGATAGAAACAGTTTGCTCATCATATACCACAATTTTATTTTGTAGATTTTTTATTATTATTATTATTTTTGTTGATAATTTTGGTCCTAGTATCTGCACATTTTGTTTGATCAAGTTTTGAAAATACTAATTGTACTCGTATATGATAAAAGATCTTCGTTATAACTCATGTACCTCTTGAAATAGTCGCCATACATATAAATCTTTCTTGTTTATAGTATTAATAAGGATTTCTTTCTATGCAAGTTCACATAACATTGATTAATCATTTAAATACAACTACTAATCGATACAAAAGAACGAATACTTTTTTGTTATAATTAGAGACCATCGACGATCCAAATGCACTATGGCTTTATGCCTGTTGCATAAAGCCTAAAAGCGAATTGGTCGCCGTATAAAAATTGTGCAAAGCGTGATATTTTCAAATTTGGAATTAGTATCATACACGAAATAAAAGAGTAGCAGCGAAGACAACGAGCGACACACCCTTCCCCTCCGAGCGCTCGGCGCTGTCTGTCAAATTTCGATCGAAGATGAATGTTCGTGACAGCTCCAAATCTCAAATTTATAGGTTACTTTAGTAAGATATTTTGAATATATTGCACAAGATAAAATCAAGAATTTAGATGCTTAGTCAAAGATAGGAACCTCTATAACATTGTTTTATCAAATAACACAGAATAAGTGCAATGTATCTCAGAGATAATCGCCTGTCTTTAGGTGCGTATTTTATGCCAAAACATGGTTTCAATTTTGTCTTCGTTTGGAATAACCAGAGCGATAAATAAAAAAAACAGAGTCGACACCTTGTATACGAACGTAATTCCCTTCAAGTTTATGTTATTTCGATAGCTGATGTCAACAAGTGATCTAGAAGAGTGCGCCAGAAAAACCGTCAATTTGGCTTCTATGATTGCAAATTACAGACATTTTAAAGATTGAATAAAAAATTCAGAGTCGACATCTTATGGAGATAGTTCATTTCTACACAATTCATTCAAAAAAAGTAGTCAGTTTAGTCATTTTTGGGGATAAATTTTCATTTGAACTTTGTTAGAAGGTAGGTGACAGCATCTCTGCCGGGTCTTGACTGGGGAGACGTCGTCGTCGGTAGTTACCTGTATCTTGTTATGTTATTTAGAGATTAATCTAGCTGCAGTGTGAAGTAAAGGTATCACTTCATTAATTTTATGTCTCTAAGGAGTAATGAGAATTGTCCACAGGCATGATCGTGATAATTACACTTCCGCTCACATCATATTATTATCATAACATCAATTTGTTGATAAAACTTTGCCTTTTTTCACATCGTATTTTTATTAAAATATAACGATGAATACTGCTTATAAAAAATCTACAAGACATTATTTTGCCGGAACATCTGGATTATAATATATAATAATATGCGCCAGACAACTTGAGACAACACTTATGTGTTACGAAATACCAGATAACGATTATGACGGGGGCGTCTCCCATAAATACTTAAATACATATAACATCCATGACTCAGGTACAAATGTTGAGTTATTCCGTTCTGATCCCCCAGATCTGATCCCCTGCAGTTTTAATTCCTGTCTGATCCACTATGAACTTTGAAATTCCGTTCTGATCCCCTTAGTCTTTTGTGAGGTAAGTACGTACAGTCAAAAGAAAAATAGTTGTTAAAAATATATTTGGTTATTAAAATATAATGTTTATGAATTTAGGATAGAAGCCTTCTCGCTGCTCACACCGCCTGGCCGGTTGCCCTCGCGATCCGCGTGTGTACTTTTAGCCCAAAGATGTAACTAGTAAAGAATGCAATTTGGCGATAAGTCCACCTTTTGTACAAACTTTGGTTGGACAATAAAGTATAAATAAATCAAGGATAAATTATCAAAGATTAATCAAATAAAAAAAATAACTTAATATTATTGTCTTTTAATTAGCTTAAAATTTTTCTAAGCAGTGACCAACTGTAATTTTTCCAGTGCGGAATTGCTCCGGCACATGTTGGTATCATTTGTCACTTACTATATCCTTTAAGAGCCGCCGTTCGCCAATGTGTATGTATTTGATATTTTTGGAATTTTATAATATTTGAGTATGATGATCTAGTAAGGCTTTTGCAAAATTTTGTGTCGATTTCTCGAAGAAGAGAAGTCATGGCGAGATGATTCGTCTTAAGTTCAATAATGTATACTTCAACTTAGGGTACAATGTAAGTTTTATTAAAATCGGTACAGTAGTTTATGAGATGAAATATGAATATTAATGGTTTTACAATATTTTTAACACTCACAGTGTCATATTTTATTCTTAAAAGATGAAATATGAAACCAAAAATTGCGCACGGGCGGGAATTGGAAGAGCAGTTGGCCCGGATTGCCAGAAAGATGCTGGTTCGAATCCCGCCCGTGCGCAATTTTTGGTTTCATATTTCATCTTTTAAGAATATGAATATTAACTAAAATCATGAAATTAAAAAGTAATTTTAAAAATTATACCGCCTTCATAACACTGACAAAAAAGTTTTACAAACGCATTTTTAAATAACGCATTTGTCTTCTGTTTGGGAGTAAAAGATTCTTTTGGAGTCAGTGCATGTTGCCAAACCAAATAGAAGACAAAATAAATGCGTTAGGTATTGCAGCATCGCGATGGCAATACCGATCTTCATTCAGCTCAGAGGCATGATGGCATGAGACATGTCATTTTTTGCTGAACCAGTCAGCAAAAAGTGTCATTTCGCCTCTGTTGTTAGTTGAAATAAGTTTGTTATAAATAAATATAAGTATAGGTTTTGTATTAGGGTTTGTTGTTATTTTCATGACTGGTATAATATATAATTAAAATTGTCATAAGTCTGTATTTATGACCATTTTTTTGTAGATTGTTCTTAATTTGTAATAGTTTATAAACTCTGAACGTTATTTTTTTTTGCTGACTGTCTCAATAATCTGTAATAGATATCTAGGGGATCAGACCGGAATAAAATATATTTATTTATTTCTGATACCCTGCATGGTGGATCAGACCGGAATAGAAAATAATTTAAAATAAAACTGATCCCCCAGGGTATCAGATCTGGGGGATCGGAACGGAATAACTCTATAATGTGAAATTGCAATAATAATTGGTAATTTGACAGTAAAACAGAGCGTTTTTTAACTGTCAAAACTGCATCGCAAACACACCCTGCTTGGTTAGGGTACTTCTGTTTTATGTCATTGTAATGAGTAGGTGAAGTCAGTAATTCCTGGATAAGGGATGGAGGTGTTTAGCTGTCTACAAAGTTGAGAAGAATAGTTAGATACGATAAGAATAGATAAATTGAATGCCACTTCTTGGTCACTAGGTTCCCATAAACGAGACTATGAATAGAGACCAAACTAGTTTGAGACACCAACACGAAGTATTAGTCAAATTTATAAGGATCCGGCAACAGCAGTAATTGCCGTGAGTCAATCTACACCCAACGCCATCTAGCGGTAAGTAGTGGTTCCAAATAATTGAGCGTGTTACAAAGCTTTATTTTTAAAATAAGGTGGTATAAAAATCTTCACCGTGGACATATTTGAATTCGTTGAATTTTGATAAATAGTGTCATTAATTCTATTCTTTGAATGAATGACACCATTCATCAAAATCCATTCAGTATTTTTGAGGCTAATTGGCGAAAGAAATTGCACTAAAGATTATGTAGTTCCAAAGCTTAGCCTTTTAAACTACGAAATGCACTTATTTAAAATAGATATTATGCATGTAAATATTTAAATTCATTTTTAACATACTCTATGTTAAAAATGAATTTAAATATTTCTAGCGCTCCGAACTATTACTTACGACGGCTGATGCGGGTTCGAATCCCGCAAGAGGCTAATGTTTGTGTGATGAGCACGAACAAAAAATTTGTACCTAAGTCATGGATGTTATATGTATTTATCGTACCCCCGTCATAATCGTTGTCTGGTACTTCGTAACACAAGAAAAGAAAATTCCTTACCACGCTAGACAATTGGTGTGTTGTCTGGCGCATATTTGTTTATTTTGCCTCTAAACCGAATAAACACCACTTTCACTATCCACTTACACCCTGTATATAACCTCTATATCACCCTGTATAAGCTCAAATTGACTCGCGCTGATTACATTATCAATTCACAGGGGTGGCGCTGTATGATTAAAAATTAATATTTGAAAGCAAAAGAATGTAGTTCAGCTAATATATTGTTTGGGTGTAATTGGTACAACAAAAGAAAAGAAGAAATAATTTTGTTTGTCTACGCTAAAAGATATTTTTGAAATATTAATTGTTTAAAATAAAATTACTCTTCGTAATGAGTTTGAGTCTATGTTAATCTTAAAACTGTAGATTTTTTATTTTTTGCTTAAAAATATTTGAAATATTACTACCCAAGGATCTTTGCTCTAATGTAATGAGATATGTGCGTCCTTTTGTCGTTAATTATTTGAAATAACTATTAATATGTTAGCATTAAAAATTGTCAAAGTCAGGAAGTTTGAAATTCTGAGTTATTCCGTTCTGATCCCCCAGATCTGATCCCCTGCAGTTTTAATTCCTGTCTGATCCACTATGAACTTTGAAATTCCGTTCTGATCCCCTTAGTCTTTTGTGAGGTAAGTACGTACAGTCAAAAGAAAAATAGTTGTTAAAAATATATTTGGTTATTAAAATATAATGTTTATGAATTTAGGATAGAAGCCTTCTCGCTGCTCACACCGCCTGGCCGGTTGCCCTCGCGATCCGCGTGTGTACTTTTAGCCCAAAGATGTAACTAGTAAAGAATGCAATTTGGCGATAAGTCCACCTTTTGTACAAACTTTGGTTGGACAATAAAGTATAAATAAATCAAGGATAAATTATCAAAGATTAATCAAATAAAAAAAATAACTTAATATTATTGTCTTTTAATTAGCTTAAAATTTTTCTAAGCAGTGACCAACTGTAATTTTTCCAGTGCGGAATTGCTCCGGCACATGTTGGTATCATTTGTCACTTACTATATCCTTTAAGAGCCGCCGTTCGCCAATGTGTATGTATTTGATATTTTTGGAATTTTATAATATTTGAGTATGATGATCTAGTAAGGCTTTTGCAAAATTTTGTGTCGATTTCTCGAAGAAGAGAAGTCATGGCGAGATGATTCGTCTTAAGTTCAATAATGTATACTTCAACTTAGGGTACAATGTAAGTTTTATTAAAATCGGTACAGTAGTTTATGAGATGAAATATGAATATTAATGGTTTTACAATATTTTTAACACTCACAGTGTCATATTTTATTCTTAAAAGATGAAATATGAAACCAAAAATTGCGCACGGGCGGGAATTGGAAGAGCAGTTGGCCCGGATTGCCAGAAAGATGCTGGTTCGAATCCCGCCCGTGCGCAATTTTTGGTTTCATATTTCATCTTTTAAGAATATGAATATTAACTAAAATCATGAAATTAAAAAGTAATTTTAAAAATTATACCGCCTTCATAACACTGACAAAAAAGTTTTACAAACGCATTTTTAAATAACGCATTTGTCTTCTGTTTGGGAGTAAAAGATTCTTTTGGAGTCAGTGCATGTTGCCAAACCAAATAGAAGACAAAATAAATGCGTTAGGTATTGCAGCATCGCGATGGCAATACCGATCTTCATTCAGCTCAGAGGCATGATGGCATGAGACATGTCATTTTTTGCTGAACCAGTCAGCAAAAAGTGTCATTTCGCCTCTGTTGTTAGTTGAAATAAGTTTGTTATAAATAAATATAAGTATAGGTTTTGTATTAGGGTTTGTTGTTATTTTCATGACTGGTATAATATATAATTAAAATTGTCATAAGTCTGTATTTATGACCATTTTTTTGTAGATTGTTCTTAATTTGTAATAGTTTATAAACTCTGAACGTTATTTTTTTTTGCTGACTGTCTCAATAATCTGTAATAGATATCTAGGGGATCAGACCGGAATAAAATATATTTATTTATTTCTGATACCCTGCATGGTGGATCAGACCGGAATAGAAAATAATTTAAAATAAAACTGATCCCCCAGGGTATCAGATCTGGGGGATCGGAACGGAATAACTCCAAATGTTCATGCTCATCTCACAAACATTTGCCCCTTGCGGGATTCGAACCCGCGACGGCCGGCGTAATAGTCAGGAGCGCCAACCAATACACCAAACGCGTCGTCACGTCACCAACTTCGTCCGCCCATTTTGATCTACTCCGTGATTCTATTAGACAGCGCATCATATACTCGTAGCCTAGCATAAAGCAGGAAGTGCAGGTCGCGCCGGCCTTCGGGCCACATAGCCTGCTTGGAGTGCGCAAACATAAAACAACTTCGAATTTAGCTCCGCTGACATTCTATGCCATATCCATCCAAAAGTGCGTTTCATGATCATATCTCAAATTGTTATTTTATGACTAGCGGTCCCAGCGAACTTCGTTTCGCCCCCAGCCCCATCCCCGTTTTATGGGAATTTCCATAAGCTCCAAAAAAATAGTTG
>CAUZXH010000124.1:0-14308 GCA_963584085.1 Pyrausta aurata
TCCGTGCCACCCTTAACTGAATTCAGGGTCCACTTACTTTCACTTAACGAAAACATCACAATATATTGCGACGGCAAAAATAACTTTGTTTTTCATAGTGTTTGTATGAAAGACAAAGTTATATTTGCGGTTGATAAAAATTTGCAATATCTCAAAAACTACTGATTCGATCTCCTTCAAACCAATTTTCGTAGCAAGTTTTTGTTGAGATCTACATTATATATTTTTATCAAAATTTTCACTTTCTTAGTTCAAAAGTTAGAGGGGGGGGGGGGACGCCCATTTTACCACTTTGGAAGCGTCTATATCTCAAACCTTACACTTTTAGAAAAATGGTTTTAGGAACCTCAACATCATTTTAAAAGACCTATTCATAGACACCCCACACGCATAGGTTTGCGTAAAAAAAAATTTTTTAGGTTTTAGTTTCATGTATGGGAGCCCCCCCTTAAATATTATTTTTTCTTACTTTTTGTATCTGAATCGGAAAGGGGTGAACAAAATACACCTACCTACCAAGTTTCAGCTGTGTGATGCTTATAGTTTCAGAATAAAGTGGCTGTGACATACGGACGGACAGACAGACAGACAGACAGACTTGACGAAACTATAAGGGTTCCGTTTTTTGCCATTTGGCTACGGAACCCTAAAAACTCGATATGTGTAGTGAATACTTAATCATTTCAATAGATGCTGATTTGTTTATTACATGTCAAACATTTGTTGTCCAATCCTGTCAAATAGTGTAACAACTATTTTTTTTGGAGCTTATGGAAATTCCCATAAAACGGGGATGGGGCTGGGGGCGAAACGAAGTTCGCTGGGACCGCTAGTCATAAAATAACAATTTGAGATATGATCATGAAACGCACTTTTGGATGGATATGGCATAGAATGTCAGCGGAGCTAAATTCGAAGTTGTTTTATGTTTGCGCACTCCAAGCAGGCTATGTGGCCCGAAGGCCGGCGCGACCTGCACTTCCTGCTTTATGCTAGGCTACGAGTATATGATGCGCTGTCTAATAGAATCACGGAGTAGATCAAAATGGGCGGACGAAGTTGGTGACGTGACGACGCATTTGGTGTATTGGTTGGCGCTCCTGACTATTACGCCGGCCGTCGCGGGTTCGAATCCCGCAAGGGGCAAATGTTTGTGAGATGAGCATGAACATTTGTACCTGAGTCATGGATGTTATATGTATTTAAGTATTTATGGGAGACGCCCCCGTCATAATCGTTATCTGGTATTTCGTAACACATAAGTGTTGTCTCAAGTTGTCTGGCGCATATTATTACATATTATAATCCAGATGTTCCGGCAAAATAATGTCTTGTAGATTTTTTATAAGCAGTATTCATCGTTATATTTTAATAAAAATACGATGTGAAAAAAGGCAAAGTTTTATCAACAAATTGATGTTATGATAATAATATGATGTGAGCGGAAGTGTAATTATCACGATCATGCCTGTGGACACTTCTCATTACTCCTTAGAGACATAAAATTAATGAAGTGATACCTATACTTCACACTGCAGCTAGATTAATCTCTAAATAACATAACAAGATACAGGTAACTACCGACGACGACGTCTCCCCAGTCAAGACCCGGCAGAGATTTAACTGCATTTATGACTTTAGTTAGATAGTGTGATTGGACAAAAGTAAGGCGTGATACACACAAGGCGCACCGCATTTTGTATACGTGCGAGTGCGTGGGTCGCGAAACGTATAAACCAGAATGGCACGACAAATCTAGCGAAAAGTAGACAGATGATCACGTGTTCATTTGATCAAGTACATACTTAAATGGACAAACAAATCAAATGTTTTTGTACATCAGAGTCACGCGTCATATACTAGACAAATAATGTAAACTAAAATAATAGAAAATAATGTGATTAAGTAAATTGAACCGAGCAAAAACTGTTCAAATCCAAAGACTCTTGGTGTGGTGATGCGTTCTTTTCTGATGCATCGACTTTATTCCAATTTATTTAGGACAACATACAAATAAATACATTTATGAGTAACTATAATAGTCTGCAAATATTACTAATTAATTATGTAACCAGCACCGTTATATCACACAAGCGTGATGGAAGATGAGATAGATAATATAATAAAGGATAGTAGGTGCGTAAAGTCCCACTGAGAACAACATGCTGCCATAATCCACTGGGATCCAATCAAAACACGAGGTAGAAAATGAAAAAAGTAAAAAAGGCATTTTTATCTTTATATTGTTATTACAGAGCGAGCAAGCGCTGCTGACGGTGCGTTAAGAAATCACTTTTTTAATATGGATTTTGACATGTCTCGATACGTTTACGCATTCGATAGTTTTTCGTGCTTAGGGTACTGATCAATAATTCAGTATTGAATAAAATAATAAAGAACTTGGCACACTGATTGCTGTCTGCAGTTGCACAGTGTTATGCTAACTTGACGGTTCGCTCCATAACATTGTGTTATGCGTCGGTGCCCGTGAAATCCGTCACAACTGCACGTCTGAATAAAATTACTTTGTGTGCCTTTTTGTTATTTATATTTTAATGAAATCTATATTTTCTATCACCTTTTATGTGATTATGTGTCACTCTAATCTGCATGCAAAACCCAAAATATAGACCCACCAGTTTATCTGAAGAATGACATGAAAAATATTTCCGCTTTTTACAAAAATAAACACTTCTGTTTTTTTTATATTCTCCGTAAGTAGGTAGGTACATGATAAAAAATTATAAACGTATTATTTAACTTTATTGCATTAATTATCAATTCCTCGTCTGTCACAGGTTCACAGTTGCTTTTTACGAGTGCAATTTATATTATTTTATTGCATTACATAAGGGGGAATTAACGCCGAATGGCATTCTCTACCAGATATAATTAAATACAAATAAGATGTTTGTTGGTCATTCTACTGTTTTCCTTACTCGCTATCACCGATAAATAAATTAATAAGAAACTGGACTACCATAATAATATTTAACACATTAAATGAATTCACCGGTTTAGTTAGTTAGTTAGTGATACAATTACAATTGATTTATTTACAATTGCTTACTCGAATTTTTAAATATTAATAATGGTAACTCTTGCTTGTACCGGCAGCAATGACGTTTTCAAAGTGACATCTGTAGTTCCATTTTTAGGGTTCCGTAGCCGAATGGCAAAAAAAGGAACCCTTATAGTTTCGTCAAGTCTGTCTGTCTGTCCGTCCGTATGTCACAGCCACTTTATTCTAAAACTATTAGCATTACAAAGTTGAAATTTGATAGGTAAATGTATTCTGTTAACCACTTTACGATTCTCATTTAAAATATGAAAGTAAAACCTAAAAAATTTTTTTTTTTCAAACATATGCGTGTGGGATGTCTATGGATAGGTCTTTTAAAATTACATCGAGGTTTCTGAACATATTTTCTCTAGCTTCCAAAGTCGCAAAACGTGCGTCGTCGTCGTCGTCGTCCCCCCCCCCCCCCCCCCATTCTATAAAAAAATACATAATGTAGGTAGATCTTTCAAATACTTTCAACGAAAATTGGTTTGAGCGAAATCGAACTAAAAATAAATGGCTAAGCGTGATCTGAAATCGAAACGATGTAATCTTTTATTTTCTAACAAAAGTGATAGCTACTGAAACAAAAGATTTACTACGCCAGCGCCAAGTCGTCCGCGACACCAAACAATATACTCGTCATTTCGAAGAAGAGGCAATGTAACACCGAGTGGCTCCTCGGGCACAGAATATTAATAGTGGGTAGTAAGTAGGTACCTACGAGTACTAACTACACACCTCGGGGCACGCTCCGCCGCGCTCGGCACGACGCGCGCCTCTGCTAACTCCCAGCGCAACTGTTAAAACCGGCCAAGTGCGAGTCGACTCGCGCACGAAGGGTTCCGCCGTGTCTACTTTGTATGTAAGCACTTTTATTGACCTAATATATCCTGTTAAACATTGCCTATATGGTTTTGATTCCCTAAAAATAACTGTTTTCGTAAAATAGCCTGCCATTGTTCCGTCCAATTTATATTTTTTTCATGTTTATTTTGATATCTTTTGTTTTTGTTATTGTCCTTGTTATTTTTAATAATAGCACCTCTTGTGTGACAAATAAAAATATCATTCATTCATTCATTCATTCATTCCATTTTATCGAAAAGTATTGGTAGCAAAATCATATTTTCAAATCATAATCACAATCATTTATTTGCCTTTGAATATGTTAACATGTCAGATCATGATTAATAGTGTCATAATCATAAAGTTCATACATATTCAGCCATAAAAATATAGCATGCAAATATAACAAAATCGTAATATTATATTATTATTATCAAAATAAGTTTCCAAGAATTAAATGTCATCATTCATTACTAATCAGATGTCAATCTTAGAGTTTATTAAACATTGTAATTTGTAAAAATATAAAAATATTTAAATTGTAAAACTATTTTTACAGACCAAATATTTTAAAGAAAAACTATTGTTACTAGCAATAGTTTTTCTTGTGCAAAAATAATTGTGGGTGAAATTTGTCAAAAACACAACACCCCATTATGTACATCGACGGTAGCGAGAGGAAGTTCAGGCGAGGAAACAGTTCCCGGCACGATGTTAGGGGTGAAGCGTTACATATGGCACGAACACAGCGCTTCTGTGAAATGAACGCTGCACCCATGTCTATGGAGTTCCCC
Source organism: Pyrausta aurata (assembly GCA_963584085.1). Taxonomy (NCBI): domain Eukaryota; kingdom Metazoa; phylum Arthropoda; class Insecta; order Lepidoptera; family Crambidae; genus Pyrausta; species Pyrausta aurata. Next base: position 4,705 of record CAUZXH010000124.1, read on the forward strand.
CAAAGTATTTGAAAATGTAGCTTCTTTCTGGCTGGGGCAAAGCAATTACGTATGTTACCTAACCTACAAATGAGCAATCGATTTCTACATGCGGGAATCCTGCTCTTCCGTATGTAGGGCAAACCGGCAAATACGCGCTAAAATTGTATGGTTTTTCGAAAGGAGTTCTATTTATGTTGTTGATAGCTAGCTAGGCTGGGAATACGCGTTTAAACCAGTTCGCCGGGCAGACTGACTTCATATCTTCTGTGTGTTCGCGTTAGCAGCGGCAGCGGCCAGGCGCGTAGGCGTCGCCGCTGCTGCGGCGCTGTCGGCCGGTAATATCCAGTTCTGTCGTCTTCACGGCCAGCGCGCGCGCAGCCGTGCGTCATTTGAGGACCATACAGGACAGAGGTACAGTAAAACCCCCATAGTACCTACGTCCCCGCTTAATAGGAAAATGTTTTACACTATACCCCTTAGTTGGACTATACCTAAATCAACTAAAAAACCGGTTAAGTGCGTGTCGGACCCGCGCACTGAGGGTTCCGTGCCACCCTTAACTGAATTCAGGGTCCACTTACTTTCACTTAACGAAAACATCACAATATATTGCGACAGCAAAAATAACATTGTTTTTCATAGTGTTTGTATGAAAGACAAAGTTATATTTGCGGTTGATAAAAATGTGCAATATCTCAAAAACTACTGGTTCGATCTCCTTCAAACCAATTTTCGTTGCAAGTTTTTGTTGAGATCTACATCATATATTTTTTTCAAAATTTTCACTTTCTTAGTTCAAAAGTTAGATGGGGGGACGCCCATTTTACCACTTTGGAAGCGTCTATATCTCAAACCTTACACTTTTAGAAAAAATGATTTTAGAAACCTTAACATCATTTTAAAAGACCTATCTATAGACACCCCACACGCATAGGTTTGAGTAAATAGTAGATTGTTATACAAGGGGAGAAAGCGACCAATTTCACTCGAGATGTTTCTGGCGCTCGAACGAAGTGAGAGCGCCAATAATTCGAGAGTGAAATGGGTGCTTTTACCCGAGTTAAACATACTATTTTTCATTTCGACTGTGAGGAAAACATTAAATTTACAAAAGTGGTTGTAGATGTCTTGGTGAGGTATTATGTAGTTCAGCGAGAAAGGAAAACTCAAGTTTTGAACAAAATATGACAGTTGATTTACAGTAATAACAACATCTTTCAAGATTAGAAAGATTAACGGCACGAATACATGAAAACAGAGTACAAAAAAGCAGAAAATATCAAATAATTAAAATCTTTGTAAAGAATATCGATCGATTTTTTCCACAGATAATAACAGAATCCAAAAATAATTTCTTTTTTTTATAAAAGTTTTAACGGCTTTGGACGAATCCTTCCTGAAATGACACTGACAATATAAAATTTAAAAAAAATAATCTTGGCATTATGGCGGGCAGCCAAATATTTTAATTATTAATTGAATTAAAATTAGATATTGTATATTTTTTTATCAACGATTATACATAATACCTACACAATATGATTTTCAATTTATAGCTAAGCAAAAATGTTTGTTATTTTAATAACATAATGTGACTCAATTATCTGTGGTCCAAGCTTTGACTGCAGGCCTTGACTCTATGCCATGTCAATTAAAACTAAATTACTTTCCACCCTAGGGATGGATAAGCTATTTTCCACCCGGCTATCTACACAGGAAAGTTCTATTTTCCGAACAGGAGATGAAAAAAAATTTTTTAGGTTTTAGTTTCATGTATGGGAGCCCCCCTTAAATATTATTTTTTCTTACTTTTTGTATCTGAATCGGAAAGCGGTGAACAAAATACACCTACCTACTAAGTTTCAGCTATGTGATGCGTATAGTTTCAGAATAAAGTGGCTGTGACATACGGACGGACAGAAAGACAGACAGACAGACAGACTTGACGAAACTATAAGGGTTCCGTTTTTTGCCATTCGGCTACGGAACCCTAAAAATATCATTTCGCTATGACTTCTTGTTTCCAAGAAATCCTGACAAACAAACCCTTACGAAATTTTGCACACGTGTTTGGAAGCCTTAATAGATCAACATACTCAAATGTTATCCAATTCTAACGATAGCACATAAGTACCTACATACAGGTCGAATTGATTACCTCCTTTTTAAGTCGGTAAAAAAAGCTCATTAATGCACATATAAATGTCGATTCTGGCATTTAAATTATTTATTTCCCCTGTTCTATAGGTCCCGAAAGAATCGTACTATCGGGGTTTTATTGTACTATCCCCCAGTACTTCTATGTTAGGACACAACCCGGCCCAGCGTTATGAAATAAGCCTGCAATTATAAATGTTTCAAAAAAAATTTGCTTTTTTGCATGTAGTGTACAGTCTGTAGGTACAACAACAACAAAATTTTAACTTTTAGACATGACGGGTCTAAACGCGAAAACCGGTTAAGTGCGTGTCGGACCCGCGCACTGAGGGTTCCGTGCCACCCTTAACTGAATTCAGGGTCCACTTACTTTAACTTAACGAAAACATCACAATATATTGTGACAGCAAAAATAACTTTGTTTTTCATGGTGTTTGTATGAAAGACAAAGTTATATTTGCGGTTGATAAAAATGTGCAATATCTCAAAAATTACTGGTTCGATCTCCTTCAAACCAATTTTCGTTGCAAGTTTTTGTTGAGATCTACATCATATATTTTTTTCAAAATTTTCACTTTCTTAGTTAAAAAGTTAGATGGGGGGGACGCCCATTTTACCACTTTGGAAGCGTCTATATCTCAAACCTTACACTTTTAGAAAAAATGGTTTTAGAAACCTCAACATCATTTTAAAAGACCTATCCATAGAAACCCCACACGTATAGGTTTGAGTAAAAAATTTTTTTTTATTTTAGTTTCATGTATGGGAGCCCCCCCTTAAATATTATTTTTTTTTACTTTTTGTATTTGAATCGGAAAGCGGTGAACAAGATGCACCTATGTACCAAGTTTCAGCTATGTGATGCTTATAGTTTCAGAATAAAGTGCTCTTACCAATACACCAAACGCGTCGTCATTGTGGTAAGTGTAGGAATAATTTTACGCTTAAGACTTTGTAATAGGTAACGTAGTACCGCAGAATATTATCTGTACTACCTAGTACCTAGGTACTAAGTATAAAACGAACGTGTAAAAGTAGTTACTAATAATTTTATGACGGGGACAATGCATTACCAATCAAAGACATGACTTATCGTACTTTGATAGATATTGATTTTACGATATTTTTTTAAACTCTTTGCCTACTAGGTACCTACTACCTACCTAGCTATCAAAAACCTGATAAAAACATCATAATATCATTATCAAGATAAAGTCTATCTACGTAATTAATTACACGTGGCAAAACAATGCGTCAAATATTTATATTGGATAACCTAATTCCTATGTGTACCTGCCTGCTAAGTGCTAACGTCTTCGAGATAAACAATCGAGCCGAGCGATCCTCATATTCCTCATTCCCCTTGCTTTTGTACATAACAAAGAAGCAATGGGTACATTTCAATTTGCTTTTTGTTGAATGAAATTAGTAAGATTATGGAAATAAACATTATGTATTTGCATATTAGCGTACTGATAAATCTCAACTACCTGAGTGTCTGAAGACATCTTCAACCAGTGTGTGTTACCAGTGATGACATACGGATCCGAAACGTGGTCTCTTATTAAGGGCCTCATCAAGTAGCTCAAAATCACACAAGGAGCGATGGCTCTCCATCGGCCTCTCTGGCTATGCTCGGTGTTTCTCAACGAGATCGAATCAGAAATGAGAAGCTACGTAGAAGAACTAAGGTAACGGACATAGCCCTACGTCAGTAAGCTCAAGTGGCAGTGGGCAGGGCACATAGCGCGTAGAACTGGTGGCCGATGGGCCAGAAAAGTTCTAGATTGGGGTCCCTTGAACCAAAAGCGCAGCGTAGAACGTCCACCGACAAGATGGACAGACGACCTTGTTAAGATCGCAGGATCGTACTGGATGCAGACCGCTCACAACCGGTCGCTGTGGGAAGCCGTGGGGGAGGCCTATGTTCAACAGTGGACGTCTTTTGGCTGATAATGATGATGACTAATAAATCGGTATAAGGGATCATTTTCACAAGTAACTAACAAGTATAATAAAATAATATAAAACAGACGCGGGCGCGTTGAGCGCGCACTCATCCTCATCTCAGTCAGTACCGAGATCGCGTTCGCGGTCAGTGCCCCCGGTGGAGGCCGCGCCGCACTATGCCCGCGGCGCCGACGACACAGCCCGCAGTACACTGTCCACTGAACTGCACACCGCTCACGAGACACGACACGATTCACACGACACAGCACGGAACTAATGATGTGAAGGTACGCGAGCACGAGGGACCACACGCGAAATACAGACTTGCAGTGCGTACAGGAGTCCGCCGCGGAGTGCGAGCTAAGCAAGCAAGCAAGCGTCGGTCGGCCAGCCGCGGGGAGGGCGCGGGGGCGGTGACCGCGCACAGCTGATAGCGACCGTTCCGGCAACATCTCCACTCATTAATTAGCTGAATCACCCCGCGCGTAGCAGTCACATACAGATCAAGACATTTTTAATAATTGTTACACCTGCAGTAAACGCCATTACAGACCATCCAGCTCCATCGAATATCCTTCTAACTTACGTAGCTAAATCTTTTTAAGTTTGATTCAAACATTATTCTCAATCAATAAGTACACGACAATATCGAAATACCAATTAAGAATGTCTCAGCATTTTTCGAGCGCGACCTGGTGGTTTTACAGAGAACTACGTCGAGACTTCCGCGCCAGGCATGTAATAATATATATAACTAGCGCTCCCGCCGAACTTCGTTTCGTTGCCCTCAGCGGCCCTGTCCCCTATATTTTAAACCTTCCATGGACTTCCACAAATATTTCAAGACCAAAATCATCGAAATCGGTTCAGCCGTTCTCGAGTTTGAGCGAAACTAACACAATCAATTTCATCGAGGAAAATACCTCAAATAATTAGATCAATTCCAAAACCCCACCATACTACAGTGACCATTGTTTTTATTTTACGTACGCTTTTATTTTTAACTTGCAATGTACGAGTATGTTTGTCCGAGTGGAATATTGCAGCTTAATTTTCAACCAGTTATCTTTAGCCGATTGAGCTGAAATTTAATTTGGCATGCATGTGTAAGTCGGATGGCAATGCAATATGATTATGACATGGAGCTGATCCGATGATGGAGCTGGCAGGTGGCTTTAGAACTCGGAAGTTAAACGACACAACCCCATCGAGTTTGAGCTCGTATGATTTGACTTGACGAGCACTTCGGTCACAGATGGTAACCAGTGTCTGATGATGGAGCTGAAAGATGGCCAACGGAACTCGGTAATTCAACGACATAACCTCATTGAGTTTAAGCTCGTATGATTCTTCTTAATGTATTAGTTCTACCACACCTTTTGCTTTAAAATAAAACCAAAAACGTGCCCCTATCGCAAATTTCAGGAGATGGGTAATTTTTGTTAAAATAAAAACAAAAGTCACTGCAGTGTGGTGGGGTTTTGGAATTGACCCCTCCTATGGGAGTATTTCTCTCCATTAAATTCAGTGTAGATATTGCCTTTAAAGTTTTATTAAGTACTACATGCCTGGACCACTGGAGGACACACTGCATAAAGATTAATATTTGGCCAGATTTGTTGCATTTAAATCCATATTTATTTAATAGATTTCACTAGTATCATTTCCATGTCTGGGAGTAAAAACAATATAATGTTGAGAAAAAAAATACATTTCAACTACAAAAAATAATATACATTTTTAGACAATAGGTAGTAGATTGTTATACAAGGGAAGAAAGTATGGGGGAAAGTAAGTGAAATGGATGATTGTACCCGAGTTAAACATTCTATTTTTCATTTCGACTGTAAGGAAAAACATTAAATTTACAATAGTGGTTGTAGATGTCATGGTGAGGTATTATGTAGTTCAGCGAGAAAGGAAAATTCAAGTTTTTGCACAAAATTACAGTTAAGTACAGTCTCAAGCTTTGCTCGTGATTCAAGGTAGCGCCCGCGTTTTTCGCCCTAGGTGAATAATCTACTATTAATAGTGACGCTATCAAATGTTCCATAAAAGGAAAAAGACTTCTCATCTCTCCTGTTCGGAAAATAGCACTTTCCTGCGTAGATAGCCGGGTGGAAAATAGCTTTTCCATCCCCAGGGTGGAGAAAGTAATTTTGGCATGGTATAGAATCAAGGCATGCAGTCAAAGCTTGGGTCAAAGATAATTGAGTCACATTATATTATTAAAATAATAAAAGTTTTTGCTTAGCTATACATTGAAAAACATGTTTATTATTATGATCGTTGATATAAAAAATATACAATTCGTTTAATTTTTTGATTCAATCTATAATTAAAATAGACATTTTACTAATCTGTGATTAAAAAATACCTTTATGTTAATGTACCTTTTGTTTGTGCATGAAGTTTTATAAATAAAATAAATAATCAAGAATGATCCTCGGTCGGGATCATTCTTGGTGCAGAGAATAGCTGTAGCTATTCAGCGGGGAAATGCTGCGAGCGTCATGGGCACTTTTCCTCCAGAGCCAGAGTTGACATTGTTTTGTTTTTTTTTTTAGTCTTAATTATTGTAATATTATGCTTATATGTAGATTATGTAATAATATAGATATTAATTTATTTAAGATTTATTGAAGTCTTTATCATCTGTTATACATTAAATACCTGAATGAAATAAATAAAAAAATAAAATATTCGGCTTCCCGCCATAATACCAAGATGACACTTTTTAGGGTTCCGTAGCCGAATGGCAAAAACGGAACCCTTATAGTTTCGTCAAGTCTGTCTGTCTGTCTGTCCGTCCGTACGTCACAGCCACTTTATTCTAAAACTATTAGCATTACACAGTTGAAACTTGGTAGGTAGATGTATTCTGTTAACCGCTTTTCGATTTTCATAGAAAAAATAAAAAAATAATAATATGTAATGATATACATGAAGAAACTAAAACCTAAAAAAATTTTTTTGGTCAAACCTATGCGTGTGTGGTGTGTAGGTCTTTCAAAATGACATTAAGGTTTCTAAAACCATTTTTTCTAAAAGTCTAACGTTTGAGATAAAGACGCTTCCAAAGTGGAAAAATGGGCGTCCCCCCCCCCCCCATCTAACTTTTGAACAAACCAAGTGAAATTTTTGAAAAAAATATATGATGTAGATCTCAACAAAAAATTTCAACGTAAATTGGTTTGAGCGAAATTGAACTACTTAGTAGTTTTTGAGATATAGCACATTTTTATCAACCGCAAATATAACTTTGTCTTTCATACAAACACTATGAAAAACAAAGTTATATTTGCGGTCAACAAAATATTGTGGTATTTTGGCTAAGTGGAAGTAAAAATCCCTAATTCAGTTAAAGTTGGCACGGAACCCTCAGTGCGCGAGTCCGACTCGCACTTGGCCGGGTTTTTTTATTTAACATTGTCAGTGTAATTTTTTCTTTTTCTTTTTGGACTCTCTGTCTGAGCTTTTGTCAATTATTATCTGTGGGGAAAATTCGATCGATGTTTTTTACAAGGATTTTAATTATTTGTATCGTCTGCTTTCATGTCTTCGTGTCGTTTCTCTTTCTAATCATATTAAAATGTTTTTAGTTCTATTTATCAAAGAGGATAGAACCACTACGTTTTAAGAGTTGGCACCTCCCTTTTACCCGTTGTTAGGGTTATGAACGTACTTATTACCAACCTAACAACAAATACAGTGCTACCAACTTAAACAATAAACGTCAAAATAATAGTGCTGCACCAACCTGAAACCTAAACATGCTATCGATATCGATAAAAATACTGCTTAGGATTTACTTTCAAAATCTCAAATATTTTACTTTAAAAAATAAAAGCAAGCGGTAAGTTCCACCATAGCACGCCTTCATAGTGCATATACACAGAATATTTGTAAGAATATTGACATGCTGTGAAATGGTTACCGCTGACTTTTTTCTAATAAAAAAAGAGTAAGAATCAAGTCGTTTATTTAGAATAATTGAGGTTCATCATCACAATCACGTCAGCCGTTGGACGTCTTTGGCTGGATTTTCTTCACAATAATCGGTCCAGATCTATCCCCATCCGGAGATTTTCGGTCGGCAGTCCGTCTTTTGGGGCCTCTGCCTACGCTTCAATACTCAATACTTTATTGCTCCATAATGTACAAAATTAGGTGTCGTCATTCATCTTCATTAGAACCTATAAATATGTAAATATAAATATGCGCCAGACAACACACCAATTGACGTGGTTTCGAACTAAGGAATTTTCTTTCCTTTTTCTTCTTGCATTCAATTTTCAAAAATAGCACGTACAATAGAAATCACTCGTCAAAAATATCGACATAATTTTATGTATGAGCACCGCACTATTTACAAACGTTAATATTATTTTTAAATTTTTTATGCGATTATTGTAACAAATATAGTTAGTAGGCAGCCGAATTCAGTCATTAAACATCATAATTTGCATGCACATAATGAGAAAAAACGTAAACTTGCTGATCATCTACCTGTTAGGTTCCAGAGGAAATCTGGCTAAAAATATGTCAGAAGTACATTTTCTGACTCGCCTCACACCACAAACATCACATTTTCTTAGTGCTTTACCCCCCATAACTTGCGAATTTACACGATTCTTCTGTTATATTCAATGAAAACAAAATTGCAAAACGTGATTTACGAAATTACACAGAAAGAATCGCCATTTTGACAATAATACCAACATTCAATTTGACGTATAACCCGACTAAAATTAGAATGCTGACATGATAACGTGATACTATGCGGCGTCAAACATTTGTAATTTGGTAGAATAGTGATTGTTGGCACAAAGTACGTTCATAATTTTGATTGTTCGTAGTGGCGACCCGCTGCTATTTATATCAACTGTAATTTTGTGCAAAACCTTGAGTTTTCCGTTCTCGCTGAGCTACATAATACCTCACCATGACTTCTACAGCCACTTTTGTAAATTTAATGTTTTTCCTTACAGTCGAAATGAAAAAACCGGCCAAGTGCGAGTCGGACTCGCGCACTGAGGGTTCCGTGCCAACTTTAACTGAATTAGGGATTCTTTCTTACTTCCACTTAGCCAAAATACCACAATATTATACTGACCGCAAATATAACTTTGTTTTTCATAGTGTTTGTATGAAAGACAAAGTTATATTTGCGGTTAATAAAAATGTGCTATATCTCAAAAACTACTAGTTCGATTTCGCTCAAACCAATTTTCGTTACAAGTTTTTGTTAAGATCTACATCATATATTTTTTTCACAATTTTCACTTCCTTAGTTCAAAAGTTAGATGGGGGGGGACGCCCATTTTACCACTTTGGAAGCGTCCATCTCTTAAACGTTAGACTTTTAGAAAAAATGGTTTTAGGAACCTTAATGTCATTTTGAAAGACCTATCTATAAACACCCCACACGTATAGGTTTGAGTAAAAAAAATTTTTTTGGTTTTAGTTCCATGTATGGGAGGCCCCCCTTTAATATCATTTTTTCAAATTTTTT
>CAUZXH010000125.1:0-40922 GCA_963584085.1 Pyrausta aurata
TGAAAAATTGTACAAACTTGGTATACGGGGTGATCTTCTTAGATGGGTAAAATCTTATCTCTCAAATCGCTCTCAAGCGGTTGTAGTGGGAGGATATAAATCTGACTTTATAGAGATACCGTCCGGTGTCCCACAGGGATCTCACCTTGGGCCTCTTTTCTACTGCGCATATATTTATGACATTTACAGATGTTTTGAATATGCTCGCCACCTTTTGTATGCTGATGACAAAAAAGTTTTCATGAAAATCAAAACCCCTCGTGATTGCGAACTAATTCAACGTGACCTAGACTCTTTATATGCATACTACCAAAACAATAACATAACAGTTAATATAAATAAATGCCAATCTGTAAGCTTTACCAGGAAAATGAGCGTGGTCAAATACCCTTATAATTTTGGAGGAACTGTGATAGAGAGAGCCAATGTCGTAAGGGACCTCGGAGTATGGATGGACTCCAAAATGCTATTCTCAGATCACATTAATCGTATTACAAAGAAAGCTTATCGAAGCCTAGGATTTTTAATAAGATCGTGTAAACCGTTTAAAAATATATATAGTCTAAAAGTAGTTTATTATGCATACTGTCGGAGTGTCTTTGAGTACGCTAGCGCTGTCTGGTCTCCGCAATATAGAATTTATATTGATAGAATTGAGAGAATCCAGAAACTTTTTATTCGACACCTCAACTATAAAACTCGTAGGCGTCGCACTACGTATGAGGAAGATTGTCGTCATTACTCGCTTATGCCTTTAGAATCTCGACGTGATCTGTTAGACATATGCTTATTGCATGATATTTTAAACGGTAAAATGAATAACCCAAACCTACTTGAAGGCATTCAGTTTTGCACACCCAAGTACCGCACAAGGAATACACCACTTTTCAGCGTGCCCACTCACCGTACTAAGTATGGTAGAAACACCGTATTATGTCGTTTGCTCAGAACCTACAACTGTAAATTTAACACTATTGATATCTTCAATTCATCAAAAAATTCATTAAAGCGAGCGTTGGCCAAAATCGTTTGATATCTATTGATAGCATTCTCCTATTTGCATCATCAATAAAGCAATCTACCTCAACAGGTATTTTTGAATAAATAAATATTTAAAAATATATAATTTAATTACTCATTAGTTTACCAGATTAGTAGTAGGTATCCTCTCGGGTACCTACTGACCCCAAGATTATAAAATCGTAGGGCTAACTGAGTTTACAAACATAATTTACTTTAGCTGAAATTACCCTTACTTAATTTACCTAAAATAACTAAATTATCTTAGGATCTATGTCTGAATATGCTTATCATCTTGTATATAATCATACATATATAATAATGCACACACACACACACACACATACACACACACACACACACACACACACACTCGCTAATGTATAGCTAGCTTCGCCGAGAACTTATTGGCTGCCCCTAGCCGTCCAGGTTACATTTACATTTATTCATTTACTTTGATTTGTTTGTAGTAAGAATGTTTTAATATCATAGTTGGTTTCTTTTCTTTCAATTTTGAGTTGTACTACCTACGTTTCTTACGTTGTTTATGCATATCTAAAACTCAAAAATTGTTATAAAGCTTAAAAACGTACAATAAAATATTTTGAAACAGATCTATTTATATGTTAGTCTTGTATAGGGCATGTTTTGTATCTAGATAGGCAAGTTTCTAATTTAAAATCTGTTTAGTACCTATTTTTACTATATCTGCTATTCCTACATGACTTGTATATTTGCCGTGGAACTCTCTAATTGGCTAGATTCCATTGTTAACTTGTAATTATCACAAATGTTTCTATGTACAAAAAGCTGTTGAGTTTCCTTAATAAATAAAAAAAAAAAAAAAAAAAAAAAAAAGAATATTTTGTTAATTTCATTAAATTAGGTGGAGATCTGTATTAATGACAGGATGTAGAGGTGAAGAGGTGTAGAGGTGTAGAGGTGTAGAGGTGTAGAGGTGAAGAGGTGTAGAGGTGAAGATGTGTAGAGGTGTAGAGGTGTAGATGTGTCACAGCCCGGACACTCAGAAGAAACTTTTCATTTTGGCCATACATTGACAGATGGCGTGTTGCACAGACGCTGCGTTTGTGTGCGTGCTATAAGGGTTGACAAAGTCCGTTTCACCGCACCGGTCATAGCTATTTTCACATAACAATTTAATATAAACAGATACATAAACAACGTAAATAATTTTCTTTAATTTAGTAAACAACGTAACGAGTACTAATTTTCGTAATGTCATATTCACGTGGTATCGTAGAAAAATAAAAAGATAGAATCTACATTAGCAACACCTGATTTCACCGATCACATAAATGATACAATTATAATTTCCTAACTACACATAATTCTATAGAATGTTACCTTTACCTAACGTTTTTAAAGTTGTTCACTGTAACTGAATAGTTAGAATAGGTTATATGTAGTTGCATATTTTATATAAAGTTACTTTCCACCTCTCATCTTTTGAGAAACGAAAAAAGCTCTTATCGGAGTCATTTCTCGAGAAAGAAAGACACCCGTACACTGCACAGTACTTAGGCATCTCTCGTACACAAAACTTTGGACTTCCGCTAACGTCGCAAACATGTGCGTGCCATGCCCGCTAGGCGGTCCCCTAATGAGATCCCTAATTCCGGCGCGATAGTGAGGTAAGTCAGATTAGGGAGGGGAGGTGAGTGTCCGTTCTGTATGTAGTACTATTATATATTCTGTGGATGTGTAGAGGTGAAGAGGTGTAGAGGTGTAGAGGTGAAGAGGTGTAGAGGTGAAGATGTGTAGAGGTGTAGAGGTGTAGATGTGTAGAGGTGAAGAGGTGTAGAGGTGAAGATGTGTAGAGGTGTAGAGGTGTAGATGTGTAGAGGTGAAGAGGTGTAGAGGTGTAGAGGTGAAGAGGTGTGGGACAGGAGGGCAGGCTCACAGGTGCGGCGGCAGCTGGTGCGGCGGGCGCGCCAGGTACGCGCGCACCAGCTCGGCCGAGTACAGCGGCAGCGGCCGGCAGGGGTTCACGGACACTAGCGCGTTGCCCACGTACGTCTGCAACAAAACACAAGAATTAGTAGTCGGTACAAAGCTACTTCGAGACTCTATTCACAACTGTTTTCTCTGCTCAGACCTATGGTCGACTGGTAGAGAATGCTTTTGGCATTAAGTCCTCCGTATGTACAATATGGGGCCGTCCATTAATCACGTGAGGCTCAAAAGGGGGGGGGGGGTACGGAAAACATCACGAAACATCTCGAGGGGGGAGGGGGGGGTCTCGTTAGACATCACGTGTATTAATATTTTTTTTCTTCAAAAAGCGCTATTTCTGACCGAAATTTTGAACGGCGCGAAAATTTGAACGATTTGTAGTATACTGTCCACGAAACGCCCACGCGTATCCTCACGCTACGAGGGAGAGAGGTTCTCTGCGTAGTGCGCGAGGATGATGATGCCGAGTGGCTTGACGAAACCGAAGTTAATATGTCACAAACCTCTTTGCCAATAACAACTGCCAGTGAAGAAGAAGCTTTATCAGTTGTAACCTTAAATGAAAGTCTTGCAACTCCGTGGGACGAAGACAACATTAATTAATTATTGTTAATTAATTAATTATTCATTAATTTTATTGCAAATACATATAAATGTTTTTTGAATCAAAACGCCATCTTTTTTTTCAGTCAAAAATAGCCTTTACATAGACTTCCAAAAAAATACACGTGATCCAGGGGGGGAGTGGTCCCAAACCTCAGCAAATATCATCAGCAAATATATCAAATATCAAAAAATGAGAAAAACGGCCTCGCGTGATTAATGAGCGGCCCCTATTATGTTTTGTGCATGAAGTTTAAAATAAATAAATAAACTGTCCACATCGCCTGTCTTCAAGATGCGCAGCTGCTCTTCATTCACTTTTTTGGCTACCAGTGTTCTTCTAACGTATCGTACTTCTAAAACAAATACCGCACGGGCGTCGACGAAGCCTTGCGTCGTGCTAAGTGGTATACTAAAGCTGCACTATCACAACACAGTACTCCTACTACAACCCGTCCGTCACCGCAACGCTGCAACCCTCCCCAACTCGTCTTCCTGCACATCGTGCACGACGCATCGGCAAGGTCAGTGAGACATCACTCTAAAGACAGTAAAGTTTGATCAGCGGCCAGTAACGGTAGACTGTCGCCCAACGTCAGGCTGAGTAAATCTAACTAAATTAACGATTCTGGCCGACTTTGCTTACAGTCATTGATTGTCATGGGAGGTACTACTATAAAAGATCTTTTGTGATTCATACTCACATAAATGAGGTCGCGCTTGTAGCGCACGTGCAGGTTGTGCAGGAAGGTGTCCTCGGTGAGCGGCGCCAGCAGCGCGGCGTCGTGCAGCCCCGCGCCCTCGCCCTCCGCCATGGGGCCGTCACCGCGCCCGCAAGCCTCTCAAGCTCGCCTCTACCGGCCCCATGCTCACAGCTGACAACTTCACAAACTAAAACAACAAGCAAAGTCAACTTTAGATCAAGCACCGATTCAGTCCTTTACCATGAGCACTTATGGCTACTAGAAGTCCAGAACTATAACTATTTATTACTTCGAAAAAAGTTTAAAATAATACATGTTTGGGAAAAAATTTACCAGCCAGACCATGGTAAGAGAGCACATAATTATGTACTCATCATTACTAACATTTAAGCTGTTTATGTATGGAAACAACAATTGTGCAGCAAAAGTTTCTTTTACTACCTCTTGCTTGATGCATGGACAAAATGATACATTTTACAAAATTGTTCATGGTCATCTTATTTGATTTTAATATTATACTTTTACAGCAAAAGTTATATTGCTTAGTGGGATAGCACCATGCACACAACAATCTAAAGTATTAATCTATACTAATATTATAAAGCTGAAGAGTATGTTTGTTTGTTTGTTTGTTTGAACACGCTAATCTCTGAAACTACTGGTTCGAATTGAATAATTCTTTTTGTGTTGGATAGTCCAGTTATCCAACACAAAAATACCCAATACCAATAGGAGCAAAGATATAGTGGTAAATGTGTAAAAAACGGGAGAAAGAAGTCACTATTCCACGCGGACGAAGTCGCGGGCAAAAGCTATATTTTATAATTTCATGCTGTTTATTGTTTATTTATAATACATGTTGCAGCACATTACAATTAGCTCATCACTATGACAGGTGCAACCCAGCCAAAACTACGAACAGTGAGTAGCAAATACTGAATTTATTGTGTTTGGACCATCATGTTTAATTCTCACTACAAAATGTTGTGTAGTAAGTGTTATCTCTTTTCATTTACAGGTAATTTTTTTAAGTTTATATTCCTTTGATATTTTTTTACAGACTAACAACATTGCAACATGACTGAACCATTTTTATCATGCAGGTCAAGTAAGACCCACAGTTCTTATAGTTATATCAAAACACAGATGTACACCACTATGGTTAAATATCATATGACAAATTTTGATCAATTTCTACATAAAGCATGACTACGAGGCGGTTAAAAGCACTTCTAGGATAATAATAACACTAGAAAAGTATCCTAGTCAAACCCACGACTACATTTAGGGCAAGACAAACAAACCTGTGTCACCAAATTGACCTAATTAGTTTCAATGAAATTCCATACCATCTTTAAATAAAAACCAGCTTTTTAGAAGACTGTTATTAAAAACTATCTTCAAATAATCAAATAAAATATGAAGCAGCAGGAATCTATGTTTGGAACAGTAAAATAAGAAAAAATACGATCCTCTAATAACCAAATAATTGGTAAAAAACTTAACAATTATCAAAATGAATAAAATACATGTCATACATTGTTCTCACCTACAAAAACAGTGATTATTCTTTCAATTTAGAACGCTATGATAGAGCTATCGAACATAGAATCATTTTTAATAATATTTCACAAACTTTTCAGGTGAGTGAGCTAGGGATGCAAACGATACATCGATGTTTTAAAACATCGAGGTATCGTTCATAAACATCGATGTTTTACATCGATGTTGAACTACAAGAAAACATCGATACATCGTTCATTAACATCGATGTTTCATGAACGATGTTTCATGAAAGATCTTTGATTGCAGCGCCATCTTTTTGTATTGTGCGCAAAGAGTATAGTTACTATAGAGGAAAAGAGTGGCAACTCTATGGTTAAACTTGCATGTATGGAAAGTGCTGCCAACTGGAGTTAGTGCGCGTAAACTAAATCTATACTATTTACATGCATACCTAGCCATATGTTTATATACGTCTCTACCTATTACGATTCTCCATAGAATGTATAATGTATTCATAATAGAGTTTCTTGGGCGCACTCATGTTTATTACAAAAAAACAACACCCAAGTAACAAACTAATTTACTTAACGATAACGATACAAACAAAAACAGAATAGAATATAACAAAGAATTCGAGAAACGCATCAACTTCTTTCAACTTTCTGATATTTGTTCAATTTGTCGTTCTACAACTGTTTATATCCTAATACGTTATAGATGTATCGTTTTAAGTAACTAAGTAATTATTACTTCATACATCTATAACTTTTATATTTTTTCTATAACTATTGTTCGACATTGTCAGTAATCATGATTACCAAAAATAAATCTTAGTAAGTTATCAATATTTTTAAAAGCCTTTTCTCTGTATTTCAAGGCCGTATTTGCTGACCCTGCTAGTAATTAAAGAAAACATCGAAAAAACATCGATGTATCGTCCTAAAACATCGATGTTTTCAACATCGATGTTGCACTTTAAAAAATATCGATGTTTCAGTATCGATGTTTTTTATGAACGATGTTGCATCCCTAGAGTGAGCTCCACCAATTTTCATTTCATTCAATTTCATTCACAGATTTCATTTGACATTTGTTGTGTTTTTTTTATTTTTTTTGGTTTTATGGAAAAGGAAACCGACCACCCCACAGACTATGAGCATCGTGGATTCACTCACACACACCGCCCAGCGGTATTGCCGATTGCCCACTCAATTGCCGACGAATGAAGGAAGACGAATAGAATGTGATGTGGCAAGGCAACTGCTGCAAGCCTGCAACTGGCATACAGTGCGACAAGGATCGTGCTACACAACCTTATCTGAAGAATGGCAAAAATGGAACCACACGGTGTTGGAGATGTCGCAGTCAAAAAACGTATAATTCCGCCGTTTTAATATGGCGTCGTCAGTTTATAAACGCTCGCGGTTATGCAAAATGCCGAAGTCAAAATGTAAACTATTCAATTGTCAAAATTTCGACGACCATTGGTTACTTGATCGATTAAGGGTGACCATGATAGACCATAATTCTGTGGGACAAATAGAACTTATAAAAGTAATAAGTATCCAAAATATTTAAGGTCACCTGACACCTCGTTTTAAGTGTTAATATTTAATGAGCCGATCCATCACAATAAATTAATCCTTTTTTGTAAAATACACTTTGGGTTTTTATGCGCTGGTTTTTGAGAAAATTGGAGACTAAGTTTATCTCGTTTTTAAATTTTAATTTTTTATTAATTAAGGCTAAGATTATAGAAAAACAAGGTATGGGCATTGAATTGAGAGAGGCGAAGCCGATGTCGTAGCTAACTTTTTAAATTGTCAGCGTGCTGTTTTAAAAAATGATATTGTCTATGCTAAAGAAAATAGTAAAAATTAAAATCTCGATTTTCCAAAAAATAATGATAGTGTCCTGTTTCTATGATGTATACAAAGCCACTGTTAAAATATTATCACTTAAAATGATTTGACCTTATATTCAGGGTGTAAAAAAAGTACGAACCAATTTCAAAGGGGTGGTCAGTCAGGACTTCAGGAGGACAGTCGAGTCTAGAATACAGGAAAAATATATAAAAAAACTTTTTTTTGCTACATACAATTATTTGCGTTTAATTTTATACAGAACAGTTCACGGTTCACCCATCCTAACGGGCGTTCTTTAAAATAATGATGCTGCTATTTATAATAATAATAATTGATTAAAATTAAATCAAGCAGCCAGCACCGTACAAAATCATACTCAAAAACATCTAAGATTGCGCGCACGTCATTCATTCATAAACAAACTACAAAAATAGATGCTATGCGAGCCGCTCGGCACCGAACAAAAGAACTTTTGTCTCTTTTGAACTAAGGTAGCCGCACTGTCTGTCACTTTCGCACATTGATAACGTGTATTTTCAAATAATAACGAGTGTTCATAGTAATATCGGTCAGTAGTCAAGTGCATTGTTTGTTTACGGTTGTCTCGGGATGCATGCGCGTGAGCAGTGGATCGTAGACGCAGGTTCTCAGATATTGAATACCTACCTACCATTAGATGGTCAGAGTGACAAGATGAAGCTGGCATGCAGGCAGTGCGTTGGTATTCTGAAAATAATGTAGATTCCTGAGGCGGTGTGTAGCAGAGCCTAGCCAATCAACAATACAAAATTGTCAAGACTTTGGTTAATTTCATGCGCCCAGTGTAAGTTATCGCAAGACAGTTGATTATTTGTTATCGTGAATTATTTTAAGTAGTTATTTAAATTTTTTTAAGACATGCTCAATTTTGCACTGGTCCAATCACATTTTTGTGTTTTTGACGGTCCTGGGCCGATGAAGTACAAAGGGAAAATTGGAGTCCGGTTCAAGCCGTAAACATAACCTGCAAGCAACTGTCACGTGGATACCTACAGTTACTCAAATCGAACCCAGGATCATTTTGCGATTAGGCACAAAAACTTCATCTGCCTCGTCATCTGGGTTGGTTCGGGATATTGAGGGTTTTCGTAACTGGGTGATCTTATGCTCGCCTCAAGTCATGATATGGCCGTACCATCGCAAGCGACTATCTCTAAATTTGTCTACGATAGGGGCTACTTCGGGAGATCCCCTGATATAGTCGTTTCAGATTCTATCCAACCGGGTTTTAATACACATATTTAAACAATTTTTTGTATGAAGTGCAGTTCTGGGAGAAAAATGCAACACAAGTCGATCGGGATTTCTCTTATTTCGAGGATAGACATTTCGAGCTTTACAAAATAAACCAAGATTATTTTTAACAAATTTACAAATGTAACGCGACCTTAACACTCGGGGTTGTAGTAGTAACGCGCCCTTAAATATTCCCGCGATGTTTGCCTCCGTACAGTGTATGTGTACTGACAATATATTCTTTCACTAATTTGATCGCGCCTTGAACTCATTTACGACCCTACGAGAGAGATCTCAACCCGTAGTTCTACACAAATTAAAAAAAAGGAAGTATTCAATTTGGTCTGTATGTATGTGATATGGTTAGAATTGGATAAGATTTTAGTATGTCAATCTGTTAAGGCTTCCAAACACGTGTGCAAGACTTCGTAAGTGTATGTATGTTTGTCCACGGATTTCGTGAAAATGAGTCATAGCGAGATGATTCTTATTTAAAATAAATCTAGTATATTTCCGCTTAGGGTACAGTAAGAGTTATTCATCTAGAGTTGTAAGTCCAATATATGCTACCGAAGTATGCAGTAGCATACCGGTAGACTTCGGAATCATTCATCATCAAGCATTCAGTACCATAGGATGCGGTAGCTTTCGTATACGATTCGATTTATTCTTGTTAGAAATAAATGTTCTTTTATCTGAATTTGAAACAAATCATGGTCTTTTTTTTACTAAAACAGTGGTTATTATTCATTTGTAGTTAAATAAGTGTCATTTTAAAACATAAAATAAAAAATAATGATTTTTGAAATGATTTGATTTGATACCTAGTCACCGCAAAAAAGTTATACAGGAAGAAGCTGCGGACAAATCTGGTATGCATAGAATACTACTAGTAACTGGACGCAAAACTTGTTTTGTAAAAAAACCGTGCTTTAACCATGATTTATTGTGATTAGGTCCGATCTAAATCTTTAATATCGCGGTTTAGTCTCCATACATCGACTAACAGCGCCATCGAGTCTTGTCGAGCCGAGTCAGCGTGTTACGATGATATGTGTGACATCGGTAGATCATAGATATCGCTACACGTTTCTTTCAATTGTAGATCAAATTGTGTGGCAATTTATATTATTACATTTTATAAACTGACGACGCCGACGCCATAATGTAAAAAACGGTGGAATTATACGTTTTGCCAGCGACAGAGACCTCTTTCCTACTATCCTCTTCAAAATCCCGCAAATACATCCTACCTACCGATTTTTTCTGAAATAATTCCGTTTCCTCGTTTTACTTGTAATATGGCAACTCACAACTCACTAAAGACTGCATAAATTCTAGACAGCGTAGGAATCAACATAAACTTTTACATCATCTTGGATAAACTTGTTTTAAGTGTCAATCCAAAATCTCGCAAATACAACAACAGTTGTTTGGCCATGTGTGTAAAAATATTCAATAAGATTCCAAATGAATTTAAACAACTTAGCAATAATCAATACAAAAAGAAACTTTATGAATGGCTCAGTATTAATAGTTTTTATCATAGAAAGAGCGAAGATTTTTTTCTTTCTCTATGGTCTTAGTGATGTGACTCAACATAATCATTCACTCACTGGCCTTACTGGAGTTAGTTTTATAATCAGTTTTTTAAATTAGATTTTGAATTAAGTAGTAAGTATAATGTATGTTATATTTAAATCTTGTACGGTAAATAAGAAAAAATACTTTCTTATCCTCTGGTCATACGATGTTGAAATTTAGTCTGAAAATGAAAAGAATTGTTGGCTATAAAAATATTTCGAGGTAAAAGGAATACATTTGGTCCGGGATTATGACTGTATATGTTATATACTATATACAGGGCTACAGGCTTACAGGTTAAGTCGACCTAAATCCTGTAAGACGTGGCAGTTTACGTCATGCCTGACTGATTTGACTATCGAACCCTCAGTAATTCAAAACTTTACCGTTAAGTTATCGGACTTTTAATTTATTTTATAAAAACTCCCGATTTTTGTCTATTGCTCCCCTTTTTCGTGTTTTGTCCCTCAACTTTGTATTCTTTTCGCCAATTTTTGTGTAGTATATTAGTTGCTTTATTATTTTTAACACTACATCACAAGTAACTGAACCAACTTGAACCAACATACAAAAATTTAACCAACAATATTGAATACTGCCAGTGCTTCAGCTGCAGCAACAGCTGAAGCAGTTACCCAATCTTCACAATGTGTAATTGTAAGTCTAAGAGCCTTATTGAAATCCTTGAGTGGTTTAAGTATAGATCTGCCAGCTGCTGCATATTTCCTTTAATCACATTAAATTATTGGCTTTTGGGTTCTACCGATATGTACGTACATATCGGTTTTTAACCGACTTAAAAAACAAACATTTATGTTTGGCTTTTTAGTTTTTTTCAAATCGGTTTTTTCATTATTATTTATTATTGTTCCAGGACAACCCTAGTGCAATCCTAATGCAGCCAGTGTAAAACGAAAAATGATTTCTTGAGACAAATATTCGTAGATATGCATTACTTGTGTTATTCTGTCTTAACATTTTACGTAAATTAACGTTTATAGAATAGAATAATCAAACTGTGTACTTAAAATTTGAAGCTCATTGGTAAATATATATCATATATTAAGAGGCTTCGATTTGGACTAATCTACCTGTTAAATGAATATTTGTTGGGGTTATTTCGCTGTATTGGACAACAATCAATCACCGATCAAGTCACCATGTATCAGGATTACTATTTCCAAAAAATATACACATATTCACAACTTGAATTTATAAAAAATCACATGAAAGAAATTTTCAGCGAGCCTCCATGGACCTCTAAAACTGACTGATAGCCGCCAAAAACGGTTCTGCTACATCGCATCTCTTTTTATCACACAGTTTGCTGCTAGTGATATCTCGCTCTTTTCGTTCTATTCCACAGGGGTAGTAATTTTATGAATAAAATACATATTAAGGAAAGTCTTAACTGGGTCCTAAAATCTTTACCATAGAATTTAAATAAATCATTCCAATTCAATTATCATTTTTTATTGCTTTTCCTTTATTCGTTCAAATGTTTATGTAACTTAATAATGTGCTTTATATAGGTGGTGCTGGTGACCCTATTATCATACTAGTGGCTCTGTGAGCTGTTGACCTCGTTTTGTTTCAATATGGCGGAAATTTACCTTTTTATTACTCATCTTTTTTACGTTTTCGTCTCGCATATCTTCACCACATTCTTTTTTCAATTTTGCAAACTGAGTCGGTCAAAAATATTCAATATACCTACTTATCAAACCTTCTCACAACATTTCATTAGAAACGGTTGAGAAATGAGAGCTCTAGGCGAGAATCATTCAGTTCATTCAGCAAACTGATTTAACTCATTCTTCGCGTGTCCCATCACTATCTTGTTCGTATGTATGCTGCGTAGTTACGTGAAAACTCTGATTGTGTGCGTGTAATGTTTCATGTGTTGAATTTTTTTGTAGTGTGCGTTTATCGCCACAGCAAAATTTGTGTTTGTTGAGTTATTCATCTAATGGTGGTGTGCTGTACGTGTTTACCTCACTCCCCCCTAAAAGTGGTGAAAAAATTTGTTAGACGCGTGTCCGTATTGGCATCTCCAGGGGGCTATATACTCAAAGAGCCAGAATGATAAATTTATAGCTGTTGTAAGTTGTCCGCTATAACTCGCCGAATGTGGGCCCTCAGATGAACTGTGCCAAACAGCAAATTACTGAAACGGACCAAATAAGATGATTTTAAAGAGTGGTCATATTTAGCAGGTAAATTATAGGGCCACATACAAAAGTAAGAGCTCTGCCTAGTTATTGCAAATAAAGAAAATCCAATAAAATGATGGGCCCTCAGTTCTTAAGTGCAAAAAATTTACTTTGGTGCTACAAAGTTTAACTTACAACTTAATGTCTTTGGTAAGGTTTTAATTTTAGCAGAAGTAGCCACAATGCTAACCTGAGAGTACTGGGTTTATATATTCATCTAGTATAGAATAAAAGCTCTAGCAAAGTGAGCTCTCGTACCACACGTTTTAGAAGAAAGTTATCATATTTAGAGTCAAGGTGGAAGGTGTATAATTTACACTTATTAGTAAAAAAACGTAGTCATTTCATAGTACAAACTTATGTATCTGTGTGGCGTGTAAATATTTCCTTTCTTGAAAAAAACTAATTCATTTATATGTGAACAAAATGTTCGTATTAGGGTAACCACAAATCAGAAGATTAGTGGAAAGTAATGGAAAAATAAATAAGTACACATTTTATTTATTCGTATTAATCTAATCTGTTACATCTGAATAGTTACATTATTCGTTAATTAGTTTTTTATCACTCCTGTTAGGAAAGTTGACATTCATTCATTTTAAGGGGTTCCGTAGCCGAATGGCAAAAAACGGAACCCTTAGTTTCGTCAAGTCTGACTGTCTGTCTGTCTGTCTGTCCGTCCGTATGTCACAGCCACTTTATTCTGAAACTATAAGCATCACATAGCTGAAACTTGGTAAGTAGGTGTATCTTGTTTACCGCTTTCCGATTCAGATACAAAAAGTAAGAAAAAATCATATTTAAGGGGGGACTCCCATACATGAAACTAAAACCTGAAAAAATTTTTTTACTCAAACCTATGCGTGTGGGGTGTCTATGGATAGGTCTTTTAAAATGATGTTGAGGTTTCGAAAACCATTTTTTCTAAAAGTGTAAGGTTTGAGATATAGACGCTTCCAAAGTGGTAAAATGGGCGTCCCCCCCCATCTAACTTTTGAACTAAGAAAGTGAAAATTTTGAAAAAAATATATGATGTAGATCTCAACAAAAACTTGCAACGAAAATTGGTTTGAAGGAGATCGAACCAGTAGTTTTTGAGATATTGCACATTTTTATCAACCGCAAATATAACTTTGTCTTTCATACAAACACTATGAAAAACAAAGTTATTTTTGCTGTTACAATATATTGTGATGTTTTCGTTAAGTAAAAGTAAGTGGACCCTAAATGCAGTTAAGGGTGGCACGGAACCCTCAGTGCGCGGGTCCGACACGCACTTAACCGGTTTTTAGGGTTCCGTAGCCGAATGGCAAAAAACGGAACCCTTATAGTTTCGTCAAGTCTGTCTGTCTGTCTGTCTGTCTGTCCGTCCGTATGTCACAGCCACTTTATTCTGAAACTATAAGCATCACATAGCTGAAACTTGGTAGGTAGGTGTATTTTGTTCACCGCTTTCCGATTCAGATACAAAAAGTAAAAAAAAAAATATTTAAGGGGGGGCTCCCATACATGAAACTAAAACCTAAAAATTTTTTTTTTACTCAAACCTATGCGTGTGGGGTGTCTATGGATAGGTCTTTTAAAAATGATGTTGAGGTTTCTAAAACCATTTTTTCTAAAAGTGTAAGGTTTGAGATATAGACGCTTCCAAAGTGGTAAAATGGGCGTCCCCCCCCATCTAACTTTTGAACTAAGAAAGTGAAAATTTTGAAAAAAATGTATGATGTAGATCTCAACAAAAACTTGCAACGAAAATTGGTTTGAAGGAGATCGAACCAGTAGTTTTTGAGATATTGCACATTTTTATCAACCGCAAATATAACTTTGTCTTTCATACAAACACTATGAAAAACAAAGTTATTTTTGCCGTCGCAATATATTGTGATGTTTTCGTTAAGTAAAAGTAAGTGGACCCTGAATTCAGTTAAGGGTGGCACGGAACCCTCAGTGCGCGGGTCCGACACGCACTTAACCGGTTTTTCATGTATGGAAAATTGCTTTTTCATACGGGGTCAAAGTTAATTGAGCCACATTGTGTTAGGTTAATGTAAAAGCATTCTCTGTCAGTCAAACCTTTAGGTCATGCAGAGAGATGGTAGCTGTTGGTAGCAACTTCTATCTATGGGCTTGGTCTATTTTTAAGTCCACCTTTGTACACTATGATTTGTGCAATAAAGTCTTTAAATAAAAAATAAATAAAATATAGCAACTGCAATTATTTATGGGTATTTTTGGTAAGATTGTTCTTAATTTTCAACCTTGTACATGTAAACGTTGAGATTCACGTTTTTCAACTGTAAAATAAACAGCGTTGATAACAAATGCATCTTATGTGCAATGCAAGATCACTGCTCTGCCGATGCGCGTTTGATCTATAAGTACATTTTTTATGATGATCGCTGAGACATTTCTTGACATGACATATTCTTCCGTTTTCTTTCTGCCGATTTGTACCGAGAAGTAACCATTACTTCGTATGAAAAACGTCGATTCAATTTTACTGGATTATCACTAAAATTTTCAAAATGACAACGTCTCAGCGATCATTTTAGATCGAATTAACTTCTTTAGAGTGTGTATTTGTCAGAAACTCAAACTGAAAAAAATCGTTATACCCATACATAATAATAATAATTAAAGAACAACTGGTGTTTAACCAGATTTATTATTTATCCACTATCATTAACAAATAAATGAAGAAATCCATTATTACATACTATGTTGTATTTTTGTATTTGCCAAACGTTGCTCAGGCGCGGAAGTCTCGGTAAACCACCAGGTGGCGCTCAAAAATTAATTAATTTTTTTGTCCAAAACAAAATTGAAATTTTCGTGTATTTATTGATTGAGAAAAACTTATAAATGAAATTGATTCAACCTCTAAATTTTTTTTAAGATTTAGCTACGTAAGTTAAAAGGATGCAGTAGAATCGATGCAGTAGAAAATCAGAATATTGATTTGAATCAATTGTCTACGCAAAATGTAAAAAAATTTGCTTGAGACTTCCAGGAGTCATAAAATATCCTCATCATTGTTTAAGTATTTTTTTATCATATATTTTTCTCAGAATACCTCTTAAGCAATCGTACAGCATACACTTTTGTTTCGAGTTTCCTAAAAAAATTGATAATGTGGTTAACATACACAAAATCAGTATGGAGAATATAAAAAGCTAGATATTTCTTTAAATACTTTATATAGCAATAATATTTTAATACAATTTGAAACTATAAATTTTGTATAAAAAATGCTGTAATCAATTTTTATCAAACAATGACCAGGGAGAGAGATTTCTTATGGAGTTGGTTTTTAGCGTGTGGTACGAGAGCTCAATTTGCTAGAGCTTTTATTCTATACTAGATGAATATATAAACCCAGTACACTCAGGTTAGCATTGTGGCTACTTCTGCTAAAATTAAAACCTTACCAAAGACATTAAGTTGTAAGTTAAACTTTGTAGCATCAAAGTAAAATTTTTGCACTTAAGAACTGAGGGCCCATCATTTTATTGGATTTTCTTTATTTGCAATAACTAGGCAGAGCTCTTACTTTCGTATGTTGCCCTATAATTTACCTGCTAAATATGAACACTCTTTAAAATCATCTTATTTGGTCCGTTTCAGTAATTTGCTGTTTGGCACAGTTCATCTGAGGGCCCACATTCGGCGAGTTATAGCGGACAACTTACAACAGCTATAAATTTATCATTCTGGCTATAATTGTTTTAGAGGCTCTGCTAAATCTTTATGTAAACAAAACCTGCGTTTTCCACAGCGGGCTCTCGAAGGGCACGCATATAAATAAATATTTCTATTTCTATTTCTATTTCACAAGCCGTCAACTCTAGTTGACGCTCGTCAACTCTTACTAATCTGTGCAAGCCGTGTTAGCCACAGATTAGTAAGAGTATGGTGTTCTTAGATGGTGTTAGCCAAAAGCAGAAAAAAAATCTTTTATCACTCGAATGAAGAGGACTTCACATTCACACACTGGCTGGGAGGCGCAGACACAGACCAGTAAGAGTATGGCGCAGGAATGTCATCTTTGAAAAGTGTGACGTAACAATATCAATGGATTGACATAAATGACATTGACATTGACGTCTTATATAACCTTCACTTTCTATATCTTTCTTATATTACACACAAAATTGTGTGATGGCACTAGGATTTCGGTATTTTCTGAATTATTCTGCGAGGGCCCATTTCGTCGGAGCAAGAGGTTTAACTATGACCTCTTCAAATAGAGCCAAGGTATTAGAGGATTTGCAAAAAAATCCTTATTATGAAAAGTACTCCGAACGTATTGCCGCTCTTCAAAAAACCTCGCCAGAAGAATTCATACAAAGAGTAGAACAACAACAAAGCTCCAAAGAAAAAGACAAGAAAACTAAATTTGCCTCTGTTGACACCAGGTAAGTTTACTTACACAAGTAGTTGTAGTGTAGCAAAGCATGAACAGGGTCCGAGTGCATTTTTTTTATAATTTTGCACAGGTTACTTTAACTACAAAAAAAATATAGTTCTTTTATCTTTTCAGACAATTCTCTTCTGTTTTAAACCCTAAAAGTTCTCCTATTGACGGCACAACACCTGCAGAAAAGAAATTGGAAGATATTTTAAAAATAGATCTGGTTGTTGAAAAAGATGCATCAGAAATACAGAGCATTTGGGAAGAATACCATAAAAACAAGGAGGTTACATCAGCTACCATTCCAACAGATTTGTATTTGGCTCAACAAGATAATATGAAGCAATATCCAACTTTCCTGTTTCCCCTTCCTCGTTCCCAGGGTTATGAGTTTATCTTGGGCCAAAGCTATGGACATACAGTGCACTTCACACCACTCCTTGCATACCAGGTATAATATGTAAATATAAGGTTCTGTAAAATTGCTAGTTTTTACTTTAATTAGTAAGTTACAAATTATTTTGCTATATAGGTCCACAAAGAAAATGCACCAGAGTGTCTCACAAATGTCCACTACACAGAGCTGAAAGATAAGGGAATTGTTCTCATGCGTGGGGAGTATGACAAGGTAAACAATATTTTTATCTATAGACATATAATTATATAACAAGATAATGAGTTCACTGTTTCATTTCAGAATGTTTTAACTGGGCAAGAAGCTCAATGCTTAGCAAACCAGTTTCAAATGTACTACAGCGGCAGAGACCGAAAGAAGCTACAGTTATTAGAAACATTCACAAAGAGCCCTGATACATTCAAACATATGGACCTAATATCAGAATTAGAAAACATTACTTTAGTCTAAATTGAAGGATATCTGTCACTATTCACATTGTAGTGGGCTGCAATAAAGAGTTATTTATTTATTGTTTAGTCTTTTAATATCATTAACATTTAATGGTTTTAGTATCCTTGATCCAAGAGTTACACAATGTTCTTAAACTATTCATTTAATCTATGTGGGTAATATTCATAATCTGGTGTGAAGGGCAATGCTGAATGCAGCTGTGGTGATGCCTTTGAGGAGCAAAGGGTGAGCGGAGTCTGCGGAGGTGATACATCTGCAATGGAAGGGCTAGATTCATGACAAGATTGCACAAAACTTTGGCTCCAGTCAATTTTTATGTAGTCCATTGGATGCACAATTATATCATTTGGTACACATGATCTATTGTGAGTCAGTCTATTTAGTTTCACATGCTGTTCATCAGTGGGATTATGTGCTTCATAATGTTTTTGTAAATTTGCAAAATACATATTGTTTAAGCTGTTTTTAGATTTTTCAATCACATCATCTTTGGTTAAACTTGGTAAATTTCTCCTTAGATATAGTGGAATATGCTCCATAAGTTCTTCATACAAATTGTAACCAAGATCTTCAACAGATCTGCTGGTAGATGTAATTGTTGACACAGTTTCTTCATTTGCAGACTCCCTGCCTGTGCACTTTTCATTTTTCTGCATAGGACTAAATAAAATGATACTCTCAGAGGAATTCACACTACCATGTTGAAGTTTATCAAAATCACTTCCTTGATTACCTGACTCAACACATGCTTTAGGTGTACTCTCACCACCACTGCTCTTTGAGTCTACCATTATATTCAATGGTGACAAGATTGGAGATTTTAAGTCCAAATTTATGATTTGGTCTTGCTTTGCAGCATTGATTAAAGGCCTAGTAATTGTTTCAGACCGAATACCTTTAGCAAACATAGTTAATGTGAGGCGCTTAGATGTTATGCAGTTATTACTGTTTTTGGCTCCATTTAATTTAGTTAATGCATAAACCCCTGAAATTCTTGTGTTGGATGAGTCAACTGTAATGGAAGTTACTCTTGACCTTTTTCTTAATTCATCAAGGCACTTGCGTGTTTTTCTCTTCTTACGTTTTGTATTTAATATTAATGTGTCCATTTTTTTATACAAATTAAGTAGTATTTAGAATAATATTGTCAAAGGAAAATAACACTTTCACTAATAAAAAATCCACCAGAGGCCAGACAGCTGACAGATTGACAGACAAAAATCAATCAATAAAAAAGAAACCATAGACAAATTATTGGCAATGACCACAGAGATAAATGTAATCGAGTAGGTTACAAAGTAAAATGTCTTTAATAAAATAGGTCATAAAAGAAAACATATCTTAATCACATTATATTCTATTTATTAACCAAATAAACATCTAGAATGAAGCACTTTTATACTATTCATTAATAATACCACTTAGAATTTGGGGGCTGGGGATTCTTCCTTGGAGTAGTCACGGCTGGGTGAGTAGAACTGATGAAAAGAAATGTATATTAATATATGACATCCTAATGTATTATGCATTCTTAACTATAAGGTAATGGGGGAGATAAAATACCTTGTACTGCTTGGTTCTGTACTCTTGCCAGGGCTCGGGATTGGTCTTCTTGTTCCAGGAGACGTCGGGAGAGCGCACCGCCAGGCGAGTCAAGTACAGCACCGCGCCACCGCAGCCCAACGCTGTGCACACGTACAGCGGGATCAACTGCCAAGCACAACGCACCATGAGTATTAGATAAAATGATAACGATACAATCGATACACATTGGAGGTTAATTATGTAAGAACTAAGCAGTTGCAACTCAATTAATTGAGAAGAAAATGTATTTTACTTACTGCCTTATGCTTCTTCAAACTAGCAATGCTGAGACCTTGCATTTTGATAATATTTTCCTCGAGTATGACTGAAAAAATAGTCACAAGTATGATCGACGATATTAGCTATAATAAACGAAATACACGAATCGAGAAAAAAATATTCACACAGATGAATAATATAAAATACTTTGACAGCTCTAGCTAGTGTCGCCTTAGGCTCGATGGATAATTGACAGAAGTATCGACATGAACTCTGTATTATCAAAACAATATTTCGATCGATCATAATGCATACTCTATAATATGTATGTATGTGTGAATAAATCCTTCATGTCAAGGCTTTTCTGGAAAAGATTTGGAAATATAATTGTTTTTAAATAAAATGAATATTCATGTTCTCTGCATAACTGAGCACTGGCTCAAGCAGCATGAACTAATGTTATCGATAGATAATTATAATCTTATTAGTTCGTTCACTAGGGAGACTGCAATTCACGGCGGGACACTTATATTAATTAATAATAAATTTAAATGTAAAGAGCGAAAAGACATAGTGTCTCTCACGATTGAGCGAACTATTGAGATATCGTGTGCGGAGCTGGACGACTACATTATTGTCTGTGTTTATAGACCCCCAAATGGAAACTTTAAATTATTTGAATCTGTAATGGAAAATGTGTTAAATAAAATATGCAAAACTACAAAGAAAGTAGTTGTATGTGGAGATTTCAATGTGGACATAATAGATATTACGGAGGAACATCGCGTTAGGTTTTTGAGCATTTTTAAATCATTTGACCTCACTCCATTATTTGCTGAGCCCACTAGAGTATCTCCTACAACAGCTACTTGCTTAGATAATATTTTTTGTAACTGTAAAATCATCAATCAATCTATTATTAATTTTGTAAAATTGGATCATTGCGGGCAGATAGTTACACTACAGAACCGTTTAATTTCACCCCGTCTTGAAATAAAATGCAGGCCGGTCACTGCATCTCGTAAGGACAAATTTAAAAACCTTATAAGTGATAAACTACCGTTTATACCTTTTGATAAACAAAATGCTAGTGACTTGTATGATCAATTATTTCAGGTAATTAAAAAACAATTTGATATTATTTTCCCTCAAAAGAAAATAGTTATTAATAACAGTAAACCGAAATTCAGTGACTGGGCTACTCGAGGAATTTATACAAGTAGGAAAAAAATGATTGAATTGTATAACACAAAAGCTTATAGAAAGGATCCATCCTTTCATGAGTACGTTAAGAGGTACTCAAAAATTTTCAAAAGAGTTTGCTATGTAGCTAAGTCGAATTACATACGCAATAAAATTAAAAAGTCTAGTAATAAGATCAAAGAAACTTGGAATATTATAAATAAAGAAACATGTAAAACTAAATCTCATGATAACAAATTTAGTCCAGAAATAAATAACAAACTTATTAAATCTGATGATGAGGTAGCAAACGCTTTTGAGGATTATTTCTGTAATATTCCTATAGAGACAACTAAACAGTTGAGTTCTTGCTCACTTCAGGCGAAATCATTACTAGTTTCGAGTGTTGATAGGTGCGAATCCTCTTTGAAATTCAGACATATTGGTCCTTTAGACATCATAAAAACATTCAAAGAACTAAAACAAAAGAAAACAGAGGATAAATCGGGTATATCAATAGACACAATAAAACCCATTATACCTCTAATAGCTCCTTACTTATCTTATATCTTTAATGAATGTATTGACCAAAATCAGTTTCCAAATTTATTGAAACATAGTAAGGTTGTACCTTTATTTAAATCAGGAGACAAAAGTGACCCCAGAAATTTTAGGCCAATTTCAATATTACCCACAATAAGTAAAATTTTTGAAAAACTCATTTTTAATCAATTACTTTCCCATTTTAAACTTAATAATTTACTACACGAAAAACAGTTTGGGTTCTCTAAAGGTAGAAATACAACTGATGCTGGGGTAGCACTCATCAGACACATTCTTGATGCTTTTGAAGACAAACATGATGCTATAGGTGTATTCTGTGATTTATCAAAGGCGTTTGATTGTGTAGACCATCAAACACTGCTCATTAAGTTGGAACACTATGGTGTCTCGGAAAACTCAACAAGGTTGTTAAGTTCATACCTATCAGGTAGAATACAATCAGTTAACATAAATGGTACCTACTCTTCCGGTGCCCCCCTTCAAATGGGGGTGCCCCAGGGCTCAATATTGGGGCCCTTACTCTTCCTAATATATGTAAACGACCTACCATTTCATTCCACAAATCTTTGTGAGATAGTTTTGTTTGCTGATGATACTTCTTTGATTTTTAAAATGAAAAGACATGAAGAAAATTTTGACGAAGTAAACAATACTCTCTCCAAAGTATTGAATTGGTTCACCACTAATAACTTGTTACTGAATGCTAGTAAAACTAAATGTATAAAATTCACTTTGCCTAATGTAAAGCAACTTACACCAAATATTGTACTAAATGGTAATAATCTAGTCTTAAACGACTCCACTGTATTTCTGGGCATTAAACTTGACTCAAAATTGCAGTGGGGACCTCATATTGAAGCCCTAGCTGGGAGGCTAAGCTCAGCTGCCTTTGCAGTTATAAAAATTAGGTACCTTACTGATGTTGAAACGGCGAGGCTTGTATATTTTAGTTACTTCCACAGTATTATGTCTTACGGTCTTCTCTTGTGGGGTTCTGCTACAGACATTGAAACCATATTTATTTTGCAGAAAAGAGCCATTCGTGCTATTTATAAACTTAGTCCTCGTGACTCCCTGAGAGAGGTCTTTAAGAAAATCAACATATTAACTGTGGCTTCTCAATACATTTTTGATAATATAATGTACGTCCGTAAAAATTTAGATAATTTCATGAAGAAAAGCGACATTCACCCATATAACACAAGAAATAAACACAAGCTTGTCGTTCCTAACTTCAGATTAGTTAAAACTAGTAATTCGTTTATGGGAAATTGTATAAAATTCTTTAATAATATACCACACAATCTTGTCGAATTGCCGGTTGATAAATTTAAGAAACACGTTAAAAACACGCTTATGTCTAAAGGCTATTATAAGGTTCAAGACTATCTAAACGACACGAATGTGTGGTCCGTCCAGCCTGCACCGACTGATGTACTTACCTTTGATGATTTTGATTTTACGGCAGCTAGTGGTGACTGAGTTTGTTCCGGCGTTTCTTCTCAGCACTTGCCTAATTGTCTGTGTTCTGTCTCGAAGCGCTGGTAGGGCCCAAAAGATAAGGAGACATGTTTCGGCCCTTTCAGGGCACATTTATTTTTATCTTTTTCACTGTATATTTTGACGTTCATAAGTGTCATTTCATGACCTAAATTGAAATAAAGATTTTGAATTTTGAATTTTGATTCCTAAAATTTTAAACTCATAAGCAATCTTACTGAAATTAGTTTTTTTATCTGTCTATATCTATACTTTTATTCTTTAATATTAAGTATAAATTAATTATTAATTTTAATGATTATATACTATACAATATTATATTTATATTATACCATATTTTACTACACAGACAGAATACACCTCAGCTCACACACACCAGCAAGCACTCAAATTCAATCTCTGACAGAAACAGCCAATAGTGGAAGCTAGCAGGTACGTATTACACAAATAGACAATAATATACTGGACACTTTTTAATAAACATAATTTTGAGACATCTAGCAGACTTCGGTGGAAACAGGAACTTACACAACCTCAGTAAAGGAAAATAGGGAAGCCAAAATAGTGTGGGAAATACCAGTTCAAACAGACATATCACACAATAGACCAGACATACAGACAATAATATATCTAAATAAAATACACAAGAAAAACTTACCTCATAGATGTAACAGTACAATCGGATTACAACATAGGGCCAAAAGATATCGAAAAACTTAGCAGATACCACCCTCTTAAAGTTGAAAAATAAACCTGGTACTTGTCATGGCGCCAGCTACAATACAAATGATTGTTTTAGTTGTATTTTATGAGATTAAATTAGAAATTAAAAACTTGCGCCTGGTTTGTCCGAAGTTGCTAGTTTAAATCCAGCTTCTTCAGGTTTTGGTTTCTTATTCGATATTGTATGGTAATAAAAACAAAGGTGATTTTGTAAAAGGTAAAGTTGCTAATTTGTCATTAGGTTGATTCATTTCTTTCTTAATTGACAATAACTGCTTAAGATAAGATAATACTTTGAAAATACACCATACGCCTTTCGCTCTGATGCCGTTCATTAATCGATACCGTAAGTCGATGTGTTGCTCTCCATCTCTAAGCCAATTTTTGTTGACAAGTGCTTAGCTTTTTTCTTTTCTTATACGGCAATGATATGACATAGACAGACATACTCTTACTAATCTGTGCATGATGACGAATTGACGAATGAATACAGTGCGACACGGATCTCTGGCCAACAGTGACAGTCGGAACTAACGCTGTCAAATTCAAAAATGCGGTCGCCAGATCGAGTGTACCGAAATCTCCCTAATCTTACAAGAGTTCCCGATTTTCCCTTTTGTTTTATTTTCGTACGTGTTCTGTGTGTGTTAACAATTATTATATGATTGTTTATAAATACCATACAGCTAAACATCTAAAATAAAGTTTTAATTTCCAATGGTTTTTATTATTAATAATACAATTGTTTTGCGCCTAAAATTGGTGGAACATACATGATATATGCATCTTATATATCATGTATGTATGTATCTTGGTAGAAAATGCCTTTAACGACATTTCCATCCATGAAATCTTCTCTTTGACTTTGCCATGGATGGGAAAAAATGCCCTAATAAATAATAGACTCCCTGAATCAAGGGACCAAAGCTAGCATTTATTTTATTTAGCTACCTACCTTATTGAATGCTAGCGCCCCCCTGTCAACGTCTACCGCTGGCCAGAAGATTTTTGTCGCACTGTAATTCACTGATCATGTAATAAAACCTTAGATAATAAAACCATAGAATGTAGTATAGTATAGTAGATGGGCGCCTACCCGGATATAAACCCAGCCACTGGATAAATATCCAATCCACGCTATTTTAACCCACCCGAATCCAATTGATACCGGGTATAAATTAAAGCCTGTTTATAAAAATTAAATGAAATATTTTTATTGAAGTTTGTCACTTTTATGGTGCGATTCAATTTATTTTCAAGTAGTTTATAATACTGAACTATAAAAATGGTATATTTTTATTTAAATCCAATAAAAACTGTCATTTAGTTGCAAATACAGTGCGTACCTGCATTTTGGCAATCCCAAAGGGGAAGAGGGAGACTGTATAAGGTTATTTAATTTTACAAGACTAAATTTTATTCAGTGGAGTACATTATGCGTATTTGTATATCTAAGAATTAAGTACGAACTTATTTTATAAATAATTATATGTTTATTGTGGTTGAAATTTAAGAAAGCTTATCGACAACATTTACTGCAATAATGCAGCCTAACGTATCAATGTGTAAACCATAAAGCGTTTTACGAAAGGTCACGTCAACGAGTTATTCTGAAAATACTACGAGAGTATTTAACACATTAAAAATAAAATGAAGTGCTCAGTAAATTCATTACTTGTCAGCTCTACGATCACACAATGGCCATTGTCACACAAGCGATAAGTATGCAAACAAAAACAATACCTTTACAACCCTTGCCTTTATCTTTTTATCTACCTGGGATTGCCACGTGCGCAGTCCTATCACCGTTGGCTATAACATGCCAGATTTGAATGTAATGTCGCTGCGCGTAGTCTTTGTAATAACTATTTTTATAACTTCTCGACCGACGAAGGATTTAAGGTAGTACTGTCGAACATTGAGTTACAAATCTTACAAAAATCGCGTGGAGTGCATTTATTGTTATGTAATACTTATGATACAAGAATGCTTTAGCAATCAAGGAATAATATGTCAAAGTGTTAAACGTATTCAAAATATATTAAACTCAAATACTGATGCAAAACAAAAAAATACGACGAGATGCAGATTAAGATTAAGATCACTCATGATCAGTGATGCAGATTTACATTGAGTGCTGTCACCGCTACCAAGTACCCCGTCATCAAGTGAAATATTGCAAAGTTGAGATAACTCCTTTTGTCTCTGTCCTTTTGTAAGTTATACTCATTTAAAAAAACGGTTGTTCATACTACTCAACATTATCCGATTATGTTGAAACGAATAATATAATTTATGATTTGTAGTGATATGATGACTGATTGTATAGCATAAACGATATTTCTAATCATATTGTAGGTCTAGGTATTCATACACAGCCAACTGATACTCAAAACAATGAGTATTCAACGTAAATTTAATAAATACCCAGCATTCTTAATAAACACCTGGGTAAATTAGGTAAAAATCAATTTTTACCTACCGGGTGGGAATAAATTGGATAAATATCCACTGGATTTCTACCCACCCGCCCATCTATTGACAAACGCGGATTTTCAGCGAAACCAAAAACTTACTTTACATTTGTGCGTTCAATAGTGATGTGTATCTTATCTTATCTTAAAGCCAAGATTTTTTCTTTCTCTATAAATAAAACAGATCACCCGTTTTGGTTCAGAAATTCAGAGTTATGTAAGTTTCCATAACTGTCAAACAAAGTTAATTTCTTGAGCAGCATCTTTTTTAATATGTTTCGACAAATTCTGTCAAAGGTTGGCTTGGTTGGTTACTCAAAGTTGGTTGTAAAAGGCTATTTCTGTTGTTTTTTTTTGTTAGTTCGTTCCACTGATCATGTAATCATGTATGTCATCTAAGCAGATGTCATGTCAGAGTGTCATTAAAAACATAATATTCTCAAACGAGGTTCTTATCGCATTTTCGTTCAATAAATTCGTTCATTTAGGTGATAGTTGATATAAATTTTGCTGGCTGGGCATAAAAACTGTCAAAAAACATTGACGTATAGAAAACTATAGAAATCGAAATAATCCACTAGAGCAATTTTTGACATAACTCAAAGTGAGGTTAGGCTGGTTCGTTCCTCTAGAAACAGGCTAAGGTCATAGACCATGCTGCCTCGTCATTTGTTTAATTTTTTTGTTCTGATTTTTGTACTGTCAAATGCCGGACAGACACTGACATAATTATTTGCCAGTGTCAAAGTGTGCTCGAAAGCTTAGACGAAGTATATTATTTATTATTTATTTTATTGTATTTTTCGCATAGACGTCAAATGTCTGCCCTTATTTTTAAATTGTGGCAGGCAGAAATTACCTATGAACGGTGATAAGGACAAAAAACATTATCTGCGTCTCTCTCACTCTTAAGTACTTTTGTATACAGCCATCACTTTCTAACTTGTCAATTTTAAATATGTGTCAAATCTACAGGATACAGGTTGCGTTCCGTAATACGACAACAGCGATTTTAGCGTGCTTCAGACCGTTCCGAATTGGTGTGACCGCGCCAACGATAGCTGTCGTGACGTCACGGATGACGTCACTACCACCGCCATCTTGCGTTTACAGTGATATCGTTCTGCCGCGATAGCGCCGTGAGCGTGCTGTCACATTGACGCATTTGACGTTTTATTCCGTAGTTCATTCCAATAATTTCAAAAACAAACAACAAACAGAACTATTAGAAAAATTACATTATCTTGGCACGGACGAGCAACTTGGAGAACCATGTTGGTTTTAATTAAAGAGGAAACTACGGGCAAAGTAATTTCAGTAGATATAAGCATGGAACAGTATGAAAGAGCACAACAAGGTAAGTTTATTGTTCACAATTTGGCCAATACAAGTATTCATAACTTTTTTTAACCCCAGATTTCGTAATTTTTCTGCAATTTCAGATTCTGTGTTTGTTTAGAAATCAGTAACAGTCTAGGATGTAGAAAATAATTCCCTCGACATTCAGTCTGCCTGCAGTTGTCTCCTACCAAACGGATTCGGAAAGAACTGAGAATATAAACTTCTCAGGGAAAGAAATACTGCGTGAAGAATATGACGGTGAGTCAAATTTTATTATAATTTGTACCTAGATTTTATCATCTGAAATAGGTAGGTACACTAATTATAGGTCGAAAATAGTCGTAAATGTTCCCCTGAAGTAGCATAACTGACATAAGTTTTAGCTATCTGATTAATTAATTTGGTATTCTTAATTTCAATATCAATACCGGATACCATCAATAATGAAGAGCATGAAGGTAAAGCTTAGCAGTATATTTTTACAGACTCCAAAAAGGAGGTAATCAAGTAAATCTGACACTGTTGTTGTTGTCACTCCGTGATCATGGCGCTTGCAACAGTGCAGAAATATCGGAAGCTCGTAAATAATAAGGTACATGGTAGCAATCCCGTATCTAACTATTCTAAGGGTTTTCTATGCTATGTTTAGTTTCTATTCTTAATTTCAGTATCAACAACCAGTGGACAGAATTATGAAGAGAATGAAGGGTAAGTTTAGCAGTATTTTTTGTCAATCTAACTTGTTTGCAAGCTAATACACTAGAGTCTGACACACTTGCACCTAGCCCATCTTTAACTTATTTTCTTAACCCGCCTTATCCTAGTTCATCTCAGAATGCCTATATTTCTCTCCTCCTTCTTGTATGTATGTATTTAATGTCATGTTTATTAATATAAATGTTACTTTTGCTTGTTTACAGAGTTACATTCTTAATTTGGATTGTTGCACGTATTTTATTATTGAGGACTTTATATGAAGAAAAAAAGAACAGTTTCGTCAAAAGACACAAAATATTACTTAAACAAGATTGCAAAGAAAATGCAGAAAACGAATCCGACCTACATAATGACTGGAAGTAAACTTTTGTACAAAATTGTATCAGGCTTACCTAGCATAGGCACCAGTCTCACACAAACATTTCTTTTATGTGTCTCATTTGTTGTCCAACTGTAAATGTATGTTTGTGATGAGAAAATAAAGATTTTATTTATTTATTTATTTATTAGACTATAAATCTGACATGTTGTATTTTTTTTTTGTGATTGTAAAAATGTTAGATAATGTACCTACCTAAGATTAAGATTTTATTGAGACTGCTAGTAATTTGTTGTTGATTTCTCTTTCGAAGTCTTGTTATTTGTGAAAGTTTTTATTATTATGATTAGAGTAAAAA
This sequence comes from Pyrausta aurata, assembly GCA_963584085.1. Classification (NCBI taxonomy): domain Eukaryota; kingdom Metazoa; phylum Arthropoda; class Insecta; order Lepidoptera; family Crambidae; genus Pyrausta; species Pyrausta aurata. The sequence continues at coordinate 29,005 of CAUZXH010000125.1, forward strand.
TTTTAAAATTTTAATTATTTTGTCAAGAAAATCTTAATAGAAAATAATGATATATCTTATGAAGATTAATAAATGGTTGATTTTTGTTTTTATAGTTTTATAACTTAATGATATCAATTTATAAGATTAATAAATGTTTAATTTGTTCAATGAGAATGGGCTTTCTATTCCTTTAGCCCACATCAATCACTACGCTATAGGCGCCAGCCGGCAGAAAACAAATTTTTCTCACGTAGCTGCGTAGATCCAAGCCGAAGCCACAGAGGTCAGATAGATAGTGGTAAAATAAAACAGTTTTATATCGTCGCACACATTACTTACTTATGTAATGAAAAGGTAAGATTTGATTATTTTTGAAGTGTTCTCTAGATTTTCTACTGTTTATGTTGTTACTACAAAATTTTCATAATCCGAAGACGATGAATGATGACTGACTGTCACTATCATCATCACTGTCTAATAATTCATTGATTAATTATTGATGAACTAAAAACATATTTTGTTTTAGCAAGGTTTTTGCGAAACAACAGCGCTCCCCAATTATCTCCCTTAGAATCATAGATATGATATGACAGCCAGCTGATGATTTCCGCTTGTGATTCTCGTTAGCCATCAATAGACCGTTCCGAAATGAAATCGCGTCAACAGCGCTGTCAGCGCGATAATCAATTCGGAACGGCTTTTGTCGCTCACAGCGCTCACAATGATATTGGCGCAACTCGGAACGCGGCCATAATCTAAGCTCGAAAGCCTCGAAATTACTAATCTGTGCTCGAAAGAGAAGGAAGAAGGATCAAAGGAGAGAAGAAGTTTGACATTTCCTTCCACTGCAAAGGATTTGTAAAATATTATATTACATATTTCTAACCTATTTTTTAATGAATTGGTGCTGGTATAAGAGTGATAGCATAGTGCAATTTAGCTTTTGGGATTACACCTACTTGAAAGATGAGTTTTCTATTGTAAGTACTAGATTTATGTCTTCGTTATTGCTACGATACGTTTCTATTTTTATCTAACTATTTTCCGACTCTGACGTCTTGTTTACGTCCATAATAAAGTTTCGGTATTGTTAAATAATTATGTAGATTTGTGAGCCTCGGCAGGGCTCCATTGACGCCTCGAGTAGTTGTCGGGTTAGTATTAGCGTTGTAAGTCTACCGTAGCCTACCAAAACGCACGGTAGCCTACCGGTAGGCTACGGAATACTAGGTAGCTTTCGTAGATACGTTTATTATGGAATTTCTAAGACATCACAATAAATCATGGTTAGAACACGGTTTTTCACAAAACAAAATTTGACAATCCAATTGCTAGTAGTATTCTATGCATACCAGCTCCGTCCGCAGCTTGTGAAAGAAACTAGAGCACATTTAGAAAAGTACCAAATGCGACATACCGAGTCTTGCAATCGTTTTAAGTTGAAAGAACATCCTGTTTTACTTCCTATATGACTTATTTGCGGTGACTATTTGTATCAAAAATCATTCTTTTTAATTTTCTGTTTTTAAATGAATTTTTTTTTAACTAAAAAATAAATAATAATAGCTGTTTTAGTAAAAAGATCATGATTTGTTTCAAATTCAGATTAAAGAACATTTATTTCTCACAAGAATTAATTCGTAATACAATTAAAATGAAATCTATGAAAGCTACCGCATCATACAGTAGGAATCCGTAATCTACTGTAGCCTACCGGTATGCTACTGCGGTGGCTTATTTTTTTACGGTTTAGGTTTTAAGTACTTTTTTTACTTGTCTCATAAAATATTTTACAAGATACTGGATTTTTCAGCGGGAGTCGGTCGAACAAAACCTTCAAACCCAAAAAGAACATTCCTGAAGGCACGCATCAGTACGACCTGATGCGGCACGCAGCCGCCACGCTGGGCTCCGGTAACCTGCGCCTGGCCGTAATGCTGCCAGAGGGCGAGGACCTCAACGAGTGGGTTGCTGTCAACAGTCAGTATCTATTATCTATATCATTGTTTCCTACCCCAAACCCAAATATTTTTATTTCTATTATTTAGATTGGCTGATGAGGGTTGTTACTCATCAGCCAATCTACGACGACGATGATGACGATGGTGTATTGGTTAGCGGTCCAGACTATTACGCCGGCCGTCGCGGGTTCGAATCCCGCTGGGGCCAAATGTTTGTGTGATGAGCACGACATTTGTACTTTTGTCATGGATGTTATATGTATTTAAGTATTTATGGGAGACGCCCCCGTCATAATTGTTGTCTGGTACTTCGTAACACAAGGAAGAAAATTCCTTACCACGAAACCAGACAGTTTGTGTGTTGTCTGGCGCATATTCATATTCATACTTATTGCCATCCTTTTTACATGATTCATTGTGAGTTATGTAAATTCCATTCATCTTTGCTAGTCCAACATTGTAAACTATCTTTTTGTAACTTTTAAAATAATATCAGCAAATTAAATTTATTTAATATTTCATTTAAAAAGTTCTCAGTGTTGAAAGATGAATTAGCTACGTATGTTGTAAGTTTTGTGTGTATGTTGTAAGTTTTGTGTGTATCTTGTTTTTAAAGGAATATTTTTGTTAAAAAGGAATGTCAAGATTGTTAACAATGTTCAACTAGTGACGAAAAACGGACTTAATAATTGCATTAGCTCTTGTATGTAATCAAACCTGACGTAACACAAACATCTTAACTCTCATTGATTGAAATATCAAATTGATTTAATCATTCTGATAGATAAGTAGGATGCTCTTAAAATATATTATTGAATAGGATATGGTGTTGTGTGTGATTCAATGTTAATGAGTGCCATTCGATCACAACAACAGGATGCACAGTGCATATAACTGCTAATGAATCATTGCCAGATAGCATTGTTATCTCTTATTTGTGATATCTGGTCTTCCTGTTTTATTTTTTTAATTATAATATATCCATTAGAACTTTTTCAAATGGTCCTCCTTCCTTATGTGACAGGTCACTTAGTAATTGTTGCCAGATTGTTCTAAATAATACATACTTTTTGAGGTCTGTACATACCAAAAACCACTTAAATAAGGTCTAAAAACATACATTGTCTGAAACTGTACCTACCTTTTTCGTATTATTTATTTGTCAACGAATAACTTTTAAAATTTTGGTTTATTTCGTAATTCTTACTAAAACGGGAATAAAAACAGATAACATCAGAAAGTTTTACTTTTATAGTTGTGTAGTTGCATAATAAATAATGAATTACAACTTTTTATTTAAAGTCCACCACTCCTTCAATTAATAATCGCACCCAACGCCCACTGTAGGTATAACTTAGAAAACTGAACCTTGTCCACATTGGAATAAGGAACACTATCGCGTAATCGCGTTTGCGTAGCAAAATACTTTGTGCATCGTTTTATGTTATTAATCGTGTAATAATCTGGTTGGAAGATAAATACCTATCACATTTGCAACATATACTGAACAAATTAGAACACAAAATACTTTTTATGGAAATACTTTCCGTTTGAGCTATCGAGTTTCTATCGGGCGCCCTGGTACAGCAGCGCGCCGCGGCTGCCTGGTGCCTACTTAAATACGCTGAAAGTATTTCATAGAAAATGCATCCCTATTTCGATTAGTATTAGGCGTAAAATGGCGCTAGCAAGAAAACTACTTTTTAACGTTGCGAGTATTTCACGCAATTTTTGACCTCTTTGTTATGAGCGTAAGGTTTAATTTCATAGCTACGGTTCATTTCAAAGTATTTCGGGGAAGCGGGTGCTGCTCGCTGCTAAGTAAAATACTTTCATGGTCTTGGAAGTATTTTGAGTCCGTACCTGGTATACGTACTTTGAAGCAAATACTAGGTTTGTAAACCTGGTATCACAGAATATATAATAGTACTACATAATAATAGTCCCCCTAGCCGATTTCGACTACGGTGGCCAGTCATAACGAATAACCGCCTGCGCGGGACATATTATAGTGCACAAGTGTGTGCGCAAACACAGGTGCACTCTCTATTCCTTTCACTCTCATAGCCCGATGGGACAGAAATCTGACACGACCGGAGAGAGATCAGGCGCAGGACCAACGGCTTTACGTGCTTTCCGAGGCACGGGGGTGAAACACCGCCAACTTCCAAACTCCGGGCTACCCTGAGAATTTCTGAACAGAAAAACTCCGGTACATATTTTTGGCCCGACCCGGGAATTGAACCTGGGACCTCCGGCGCAGCCGTCGCTTTAAAATGCGACCCTCTCACCGCTGCGCATACTACATACTGGGTATGGTAAATACGTTCCATCCCTATTGGGTGTGGAGTCACTTTGAGAGCCTGAAATCAAAATGAGCTTGTGTATTAATAATCATACATTGAATTTAATGTAATTTCTAAGATTTATAAGGTACTAGCTTTTGCCCGCGACTTCGTTCGCGTGGACTTCAGGTTCGTCCCGTCTAGTAGCGCAAAAAATGTGTTTTTTTATGACCTCACATTAGAAACCTCAAAAATTGTAGCCTATATGTTATTCTGATGTATAAGCTATATTGTGGTAAAGTTTCATTCAAATCCATTCAGTAGTTTTTACGTGAAAGAGTAACAAACATCCATACATCCATACTTACAAACTTTCGCCTTTATAATAGTAAGTAGGATTATAGTTGTTATATCTATATAGATAGTTGTTAGATCTGAACAATGTTATTTTAAGTATTTAAGCTTTTATGATTGATATCTGTTTTGTGTGCTATGATTAATAAAATAAAATAAATAAAATAAAATATATCCTTGAATACATTTTTTTTTAACTTTCGGCCTCTGAATTATTTAGTGTGTATTATTAAATTAATGGAATTAATTTATTAAATTAATATTTACTCAGAAAGGAATATTTATACTTGATAGTATACATATCTATATGATATTCATTAACTGCGATGGGGTCTTCCTAAAATGAAATAATGTTAGGTATGTAGTAGTTACTTAGAAAATGTGTTTGCCAAAATCAAGAGGACCACGTTGTACATGGTGTTATATTCTTGGGTTTGGGGACAAGACATCAAATCTTTTTTCAATCTTCATACAATCCAATCAATGTATTTTTTTATCGCCCAACCACATCAAGGCAAGTTGTTTGTTTTATTAGGATTCGGTACCCAAAGGGTAAATATTACTAAAATTTCGCTGTATGTCCGTCCGTTTGTCAATTACCAGGCTGTATCTGTAAGAACCGCGATAGCTAGACAGTTAAAATTTTTAAAAATTATGTATTTCTGTTTGCGCTGCTATAACCGAATTTGAAAAATAAACTAAAATCAATGTTTATGGGAGGCTCAGATAAAACAAACGCGTTTATTGCCCTTTTTTGCACGATATCAACAATGGCAACACATAGTCACTTAAAATATTCAACTATGTTGTTTACCTAGTCAATGGTATGGAACCCTTCGTTGGCGAGTTCGCACTTGGTTTTTATCATTTTTTTTATAATAACCAGTTGTGTCATATTCTGTTTGCAGCGGTGGACTTCTTCAACCAGATCAACATGCTGTACGGCACCATCACGGAGTTCTGCACGGAGGAGTCGTGCGCGGTGATGTCCGCGGGCCCCAAGTACGAGTACCACTGGGCGGACGGGCACACCGTCAAGAAGCCCATCAAGTGCTCCGCGCCCAAGTACATCGATTACCTGATGACCTGGGCGCAGGATCAGCTCGATGACGAAACACTGTTCCCCTCCAAAATCGGTGATTATCTTATTTATTTATATATAAGTCTAGTGACTGTGGTACTTTATTATTACAAGTTGTCTACTTACAAATTGATTCGCCTTGATTATTGTCTCAATCAAACTTTAGTACTCATTTTCGCGTACGGAAGCGAAAAGTGTTTACCCTTAACGTTTACATCAATAGCACATCCTACTTCAATCCCTTAACCCGTATGTGTCGTCATGAGCTTGTCGGTGGTTGCGCGGATGTAGACATTGATATCAGTAAGGCTAAGTTCAAGAAAAGCCTAAATAATTACAGGTACAGTACAATTATACACCGTGCTTTTTTAGGGTTCCGTAGCCGAATGGCAAAAAACGGAACCCTTATAGTTTCGTCAAGTCTGTCTGTCTGTCTGTCTGTCTGTCTGTCTGTCTGTCTGTCTGTCTGTCTGTCTGTCTGTCTGTCTGTCTGTCCGTCCGTATGTCACAGCCACTTTATTCTGAAACTATAAGCATCACATAGCTGAAACTTGGTAGGTAGGTGTATTTTGTTCACCGCTTTCCGATTCAGATACAAAAAGTAAGAAAAAATAATATTTAAGGGGGGGCTACCATACATGTAACTAAAACCAAAAATTTTTTTTTTACTCAAACCTATGCGTGTGGGGTGTCTATGGATAGGTCTTTGAAAATGATGTTGAGGTTTCTAGAACCATTTTTTCTAAAAGTGTAAGGTTTGAGATATAGACGCTTCCAAAGTGGTAAAATGGGCGTCCCCCCCCATCTAACTTTTGAACTAAGAAAGTAAAAATTTTGGAAAAAATATATGATGTAGATCTCAACAAAAACTTGCAACGAAAATTGGTTTGAAGGAGATCGAACCAGTAGTTTTTGAGATATTGCACATTTTTATCAACCGCAAATATAACTTTGTCTTTCATACAAACACTATGAAAAACAAAGTTATTTTTGCTGTCACAATATATTGTGATGTTTTCGTTAAGTGAAAGTAAGTGCACCCTGAATTCAGTTAAGGGTGGCACGGAACCCTCAGTGCGCGGGTCCGACACGCACTTAACCGGTTTTTAACCGTCTTACAGCCGAAGGCCACTTAAAATATCCAATAACTACTTGTCATTCGTTAAATAAAACTTGTTTATTTATTATTAAGATTTCAAAGACTAAGACATTAAAAAAGATATCAGCACAATTTAGTACGAAACATCCTGTAACGAGCACTACGCGCGGGTCATTCACTCTGCTGTCTAGCACTACTGACCTTGTTTTACGCACGAATAGAAAGGAGCGAGGCGGTGAGCGTCACAAAGGATTGCGCTAGCCATGATTGGTTAGAGATCCACGTGGACTGTCTTAGATTGGCTACGGTGCGGAACGCGTGGAGGCGGCAAGGTCAAGGAATGCATTGTTGAAAACGTAAACATTATGAACAGGATGATACATTACGTAACATTACTATTAGATATTTTTTTCACCAAAATTATGTGGAGTGTAATAAAAAAAATAACATGCCCTAGAGGTTTATTAAGATGGTTACATTACGTGGGCTTCGGCTGTAAGACGGTTAAAAAAGCACGGTGTATTTTACTTTCTGTAAGTATTTAATAGTAGATTGTTATACAAGGGGAGAAAGCGACCCATTTCACTCGAGATGTTTCAATAATTCGAGAGTGAAATGGTGCTTTCACCCGAGTTAAACATACTATTTTTCATTTCGACTGTGAGGAATAACATTAAATTTACAATAGTGGTTGTAGATGTCATGGTCAGGTATTATGTAGTACAGCGAGAAAGGAAAACTCAAGTTTTTGCACAAAAAGACAGTTAATTTACAGTTCTTCAAACATCTAACATGATAAGAAACGACACGAATACATGAAAACAGTACGAAAAAGCAGACGATACGAAATAATTAAAATCCTTGTAAAAAATATTGATCGAATTTTCCCCACAGATAATAATTGTCAAAATTTAAAAAGGTAGGCATAGAGTTCAAAAAGAAAAATGACACTGACAATGTAAAAAAAAGGGTCATCTTGGTATTATGGCGGGAAGTCGAATATTTTAATCAAAGATTAGTAAATGTATATTTTAATTATAGATTGAATCAATTGAATATTTTTTATACCAACGATCATAATAAACATGTTTTTCAATGTATAGCTAAGCAATCATTTTTATTATTTTTATAATATGATGTGACTCAATTATCTTTGATCCAAGCTTTGACTGCATGCCTTGACTCTATACCATGCCAATTAAAACTAAATTACTTTCCACCCTAGGGATGGATAAGCTATTTTCCACCCGGCTATCTACACAGGAAAGTGCTATTTTCCGAACTGGAGAGATGAAAATTTAATTTAACTATTATTATTTATTATTCGTTATTGCCGTTTGAATTTATTGAATCGTATGATAATGTAAAAATTTAATTATATAACTGTTCTCTGCTTTATCTATGTATTCTGTATTGTCACCTATTAAGGGCTGCCACCTAGTCCGTAAGTTTCAATATTTCTATTTTTATGCTGTATTTTTGCTGTAACCTGTTGTGTACATTTAATGAAATAAAATAAAATAAAACTAAATAAAATTATATAGGTCCCTTTGCGGCCCAATGTGTGCGTGCGCTTGTAAATATACAACTTTCATTCGTGAGGCTGTGACGCGGCAGTCGTCGTCCGAGCAAATCTTGACACGCACACAAAGTCACTGTATATGTACAAGCGCACGCACAACTGAGTTGAAGTATCTGTAACATAGGTATATATATTTGTCGGCAGGTGTCCCGTTCCCAAAGAACTTCCTGTCGATGGCGAAGACGATCCTGAAGCGGCTGTTCCGCGTGTACGCGCACATCTACCACCAGCACTTCCCCGAGGTGGTGCAGCTCGGCGAGGAGGCGCACCTCAACACCTCCTTCAAGCACTTCATCTTCTTCGTGCAGGTAACCACTACCTCCGCTTATCCATACAAATAACATATTGTGTTCAGCTCTTGTATCGTTTTAAAAAGGAAATGTCGCTTCTGCATTAAGTAGGGGAAACCCGGGTAAAGTGAATACCTTAAGCTGTTTATAGTTATTGTCGTTTAGTTATAACTGGGGAAATTAATAATCAGTCTTTGTTTAATGAACTTACAGTACAGCATCACATTTGCTATTAATATTAAGTAACTTATTAGTTATAAGCCAAATTTACAAAAGTGGCTTACTGTCCACTATGCCCGGGACCCGACGCTACGCAGCGCGAGTTTTCATACATTTCGATCGCCAACGGTCAAAATATGCTTGCGGGGGAAAACGTTTTCCTACCCGTAAACCTTTATGGAATGAGACAAATTTGGTCTCATTCATTTTCATACATCCTGAACTATGCTTGATTAGTTAAAAATAGACGGAATTCCGAAGATAATTTTAGTCAAAAAAGTGAACGTTTAGTTCTGAAAAATACAATATTAAAAAAAAAATTAGGGTTCCGTAGCCGAATGGCAAAAAACGGAACCCTTATAGTTTCGTCAAGTCTGTCTGTCTGTCTGTCTGTCTGTCCGTCCGTATGTCACAGCCACTTTATTCTAAAACTATAAGCATCACATAGCAGAAACTTGGTATGTAGGTGTATTTTGTTCACCGCTTTTCGATTCAGATACAAAAAGTAAGAAAAAATAATATTTAAGGGGGGGCTCCCATACATGAAACTAAAACCTAAAATTTTTTTTTACTCAAACCTATGCGTGTGGGGTGTCTATGGATAGGTCTTTTAAAATGATGTTGAGGTTTCTAAAACCATTTTTTCTTAAAGTGTAAGGTTTGAGATATAGACGCTTCCAAAGTGGTAAAATGGGCGTCCCCCCCCCCCCCTCTAACTTTTGAACCAAGAAAGTGAAAATTTTGAAAAAAATATATGATGTAGATCTCAACAAAAACTTGCAACGAAAATTGGTTTGAAGGAGATCGAACCAGTAGTTTTTGAGATATTGCACATTTTTATCAACCGCAAATATAACTTTGTCCTTCATACAAACACTATGAAAAACAAAGTTATTTTTGCTGTCGCAATATATTGTGATGTTTTCGTTAAGTGAAAGTAAGTGGACCCTGAATTTAGTTAAGGGTGGCACGGAACCCTCAGTGCGCGGGTCCGACACGCACTTAACCGGTTTTTCAAATTATCTCTGACATGAAAAAAAAAGACATGAAATCGCGCGGTTTAGTTGAAATTAGCTGGAAAATCGCAGCCTGCATAAGTGAATTTTCTGCAAGTTTTCGGTAAGCTTCGCCCGCATGCAAGCATATTGAGAATATGAAGTATTGCTTATTACAAAGGCACCGCGACGACGAGTACATATAACATTTAACTTTATTTCATATTTCTTTGAATAGCTTAATTTCACATAAAAGTAAAAAAAAAGCAATCGAATCTAGGCTACAACTATCGGCTGCGGAGTGCGGGGCCACAAAAATTGGAGGGCTCGTGAGTTTTGAAAAAAAAAGCGAGGGATTTGCTTCTGTTTTGTGCATTACATAATAATATTGATCTATCTATATGTATTATTGCAGGAGTTCAACTTGATCGAGCGAAGAGAGCTGGCGCCGCTGCAGGAGCTGATCGAGAAGCTGACGGCCAAGGAGGCGCGATGAGGTCCCCCCTCGCACCCTCCTCCCTGACTAGCGACGTCCAGCCTTGGAATTTACCCTCTTCCTGATATTCTGCTTCTCCCCCAATAGTTCGTTTTGTATCAAAACCTTTGCGGTGCTCTCCCGGCCTCGACACGATCTCCGAGTCCTCTTTGGTTAAGCTTCCTTATACCGTTCGGCACCGACCCGCGTGCCCGACAGTTGACTAATATAAGATAGACTAACTTTTCTAAGTAACTCTTGAAAAAGATTGTGATATGATATTTTTGATATCGATCGACGAGCGAAGAGTGCGTTCTAGGTATAAGTGATGCCATATGATAGTGAATTAGCTCCGCGACGCGCACCAAGGTAGGCTTTACGGATGATGGCCTTTCTCTATGATAATAATATAGATGCGTTTACATACAAAGTAATATTTAGATTTGATACAGATGTATTACAGATAGACTAGCAATCTCTTTAAGGTACATATCTGAGGAAATTAAGGTTTCTCTTTCCTCAATTGATAACTGGAGACTGCTTATGTGCTAAGTCCTACACGCTCCGAAGTATCCGATGATATTTTATTTATTTCCAGGCTCTTCGATACTTGGCCCGGCGAACCTTGATCCCTATGACAGTTCATGTTAGTGATGAGTCGTGTCGATAGAGAATGTACTAATACTAAGATTGAAAAGTAATAACACTTATAATTTATGAAAAATAATTGTAATAAAATCTAATCTTAAATAAAACAAAACCTGGTGTCCCCAGAAATATTTTATAGATTTGAGTGAAATAATAACAATTTCATGCAACTTTTTAAAATTCAGCACCTATAACTTGAATAAATCGTGTACACTCGTTTCCACTATCTACATTTGATTATAGATATTTTTCCGCACTAGTCTATCTAATACTAGTTAATCTTCCAAACGAAGTAACTTTTGCAGGACGTAAACGTAAAGTCTGATTGAGATAATTTCTTGTAAATGTTAAGAATTGTTATAATTCCGACGGAATATCATTGTAATGTCATATATCTACCGAAGTTTAATAAATGTAATTTTTAGAAGCTCAAATTCGATTCACATGTAACGGTGACGCCACTACAAGGTTGTGTCGTAGTAATAACTGTCAATGTCATAGGGATCAAGGTTCGCCGGGCCGAGTATAAGTTCAACATTATTGCTCAGATTTAGACTGATTTCTAATAATGATCTTTCGATACGTTTACTCGATATCATAGTAGAAGTAAGTAGGTGTAAAGATTCGTTTGATATTATTACGATCTGTGTTTTGCATTAGCATCCTTTAAATCTCAACGGAGCTCGAGTAGGCTTGAGGTTGGTTTGCTATCATTAAGATTTATTTATTAACGTGATGCGTTATAGCGTAGGTTTACCTACGCCTATGTTTACTTTTAATTTAATTATTTATCTTTGTGTTTATATTCTGAAATTATCTCAGTAGTCTAATTTAAGCGATCATAGATTATATTCAAGCATTTAATATTACACCTGATTTAATGAGATGAATCTAATATAAATGTATAAGGAAATGCGACTGCCTTAAATTTAAAACGTCGGAAATGT
>CAUZXH010000125.1:41122-78119 GCA_963584085.1 Pyrausta aurata
AACACGACAGACAGTGCATAGGTACATACCATGTAGCTGATATATTTCTAGAAGTAAAAAATATGGTAAATAATAAATAAAATTGAATTAGATGTTTGTTAATCGAAGTATTCATAAGCTGCATTGCAGCATGTGCTGAACCATGTAGACTTCTTTATAAATCATATAAAAGATGTGTCTCATAGCTTATATAATGATGTATTTACCTCTCTTTCAATTGCATTATGCTGTAAAAATACATGTATTTTATATTTTATATCATTTAACATGTGGAACAAACCCATTTAACAAACTACAAGAATCAATATTCATGTACCTATTTTTGAGAAGTAGTGAGAAAATTACTCAGAAAATAAACCAAATGAATAAATATTTTAACCCAGATAGTACGGAAAAATTAAGGCACAGAAACATAAGGTCCAATGTACAAACTAGAAACAAAACTTGTTTGTTAAAATTAATTAAAAATAGGCTAATATGAGTTTCAATTACACAAAGTATATTTTTTTACTAATTTAGATTTGAAATAAATGTAAACTGATTAATAGTAAGCTACTTGGTAAAACTACATGTCTTTTCTTATATTATAACTTAGGTGTCCTATAAAGGACCAGTAGTAATATCTGGGTTAAGAGATTTACGATAAACTACAATTGAAAACATGAGTGAGCTAGACCAAAAGTCTAAGAAGATCAACAACTCAAGTATCATTAAAGAATGTGTCATAAATAAGTGAATAGAGTTAAACCTGAGCTACAGCAGCGGCTGCAAGGATTGCAGCTTGTGTGGCAGGGTTGATGGTGGCCGTGCTGGTCACCGCGCGGGCAGTTGCCTTCGTCGTCGTGCCTACCATCTGGTCCAGCAATGCAATCGTACCATCCCTGCAAGAACAGTTGAAACAAAATTCTCTTAGGTTTTAGATCACAGTGCTAATGTCATCTGTTGACGGCACGCACAAGCTCACCTGTCTTTAGACTTTCTGCCGCGACTGCGACTCCTGCTTCGGGAACGACTTCTACTACGACGTTTTACTTTGTGTCTCTCACGACTCCGACTCCGGTCTCTCTCTTTATCTCTGGAATGAATAACATGAGATGTAGCCACAATAAAATTCTCCCACGCAGGTAGTAGCTACACAACTAATGACGTAGGTACCTACTGCAATAACTAGGTTACACGTACCTCTTCGACCGATGGCGATCCCTGTCGCGATCCCGGTCCCTGTCGCGGTCGCGGTCCCTGTCGCGGTCTCTCTCCTTATCGCGATCACGGTCCCTGGCTTTATCCCGATCCTTGTGGCGATCGCGGTCGCGGGAACGTGACCGACTACGATCGCGATGACGAGAACTCATTGTATAATATCCTTGATTATTGTTGCAACCAATAGCACTAGGCACTAAATAAGAGGATATTATTTTCAAATAAACACAATTTTATAAATGCAAGGCAGGCGTTCACAAATCCTAATTCCTAGAAAAATCACTGAAAAATGACCATAGATTAAAGAGTTTGATAGAAAATGTCAGTCATATTTTTTTTGACATGACTTTTTTTTCAACTTCTTAAGCCCGGTCCACACTCTCACCGAGGCAACTCGAGCACAAGAGTGTGGACGGTTCGCTCGTGTCGCCTCGTCAAGTCGTCATCATGTCATCATGCCTCCTCGCCTCGCCTCGCGCGCGGCCGCTCCGTTTTATGTGGGCTATTGGGTGGGCGTGGCGTAGACTACGCCCGATTACGCGAGATTGCTCTCACAATATACTATTTTTACATATATTTTAGCAATCGGTTAACACCTCAAGCAAGGCGCAACAAATTCAACGCTTGGGCTTGGCATGTTTATGTGCAAGTGTGCAACAGACACAACAGTGCCACAGAATATATAATAGTACTACACAGTGCCTTGATTAAGTTGGAAACCTACTATCGGACGCGGCTGACGGGGTATTTAAGCAATGAATGTACTATCGGTTATGTCGCGGAGGCAACCTTGGGCTGACCTTCAGCCTTCCGACGTCCGAGAGATACTGGCGCGCGCCGGATGTTTTTGTCAGCCGAACGGTCCGCGGATTGTACAGTGCGACACGGATCTTCTAGCCAACGGTGACAGTCGGAACTAACGCAGTCAAATGCAAGAATGCGGCTGCCAGATCGAGTGTAGCGAAATCTCCCCAATCTTACAAGAGATTTTTTGATTTGCCCTTTTATTTTATTTTCGTACGTGTTCTGTGTAAACTAACAATATTATTGTTTTTAAATACCGTACAGTACAGCTAAACTCCTTAAATAAAGTTATATTTTTTAACAGTTTTTATTGTTAATACAATTGCTTCGCGTCTAAAACGGTGGAATATACATGATACGCCTCTTATGGTATAAAATGCCTTCCTTCAACGATATTTCCATCTAAGAAATCTTTTCTTTGACTGCCATGTTTGGGTAAAAAATATTCGTTTAACAGCTTCCTAAACTCCCCGAATCTAGGTAGATTTTCTTGCTCTGGCTACTTTTTCGAATGCTATCGAGCGCCCCCCTGTCAATGTCATCCGTTGGCCAGAAGATTCATCACAGATTAATAAAAGTAATTCAGGTAATTCATGTCGCATTGTATAATTCCGCCGTTTACTTAAGGCGTCCTCATATACACAGATATAAGAGTATTGCTCATATATAAACGCTCGCAGTTTTGCAAAATGCCGAACATACATCTTTAGACATACTCTTACTAATCTGTGATGCCGAAGACAAAATGTTATCTGCAATTGCCATAATCGACATCAAAATAATAACCAAGTTGGTTTCCTAATTCATTTTTTTTTCAGTATTTTTTATTTATTTCAGGAACACAAACAGTATCACACAATCAATGCATGATTAAAATATTAAGTTAAAACAAAAGGCTGGACTGTAACCTATAAACAGTGTTCACAGCTTGAATCTTGATTAATACAATAAAAATAGAGATCGATTATGTTATGGCAAATTAATTAACATTAGAATTGAAATTAAAATTACAAATTAAGTTAGAATTATAAAAACAAAACATGATTTTAACATTGAAATAAAATTAAATCACAACAATATTATATAATTTTACAATAATACAAATACAATTTTCACAATTATAACTATAAAATAAAATAATAGAACCAATTATTTAAACAAATACAATTCGATAAAATTAAGTAAGGTTGGTGATAGGTCATTATTGAGGATTCGAGATACATTAGTTGTTCAATATTAGATCATATTCTGTATTCTGTTCAGTTGAGGGTAGATTAAGAATGATGGAAAAACCGTTATTATCCAATAACTTTTTACCCTCTATCATCCATCAATTTATGATTATTACTTATTAGGTAGGTATGTCAAATTTCAACTTTATTGGTTAGTGCCATTAGTGGTAATAATTATTAAAGGCTGATTTTTCATTAGTCTAATTAGAAAAATATTCCAATACGAATACAAGATGGCTAATATCGTCACCACATTGTAAGCAATCATAGGTAACTGTATTTTTTAATCTGTCGCTTTATAATTTATCAGATTATCAGTCAGATAAGTTTTATCTGACCATTGAAAAATCGGCCCATACGCATTTAACTACTAGGTACTATTAAATCTTCTTTGCTATCGCACCCACTCATTAAAAGTTTTTTTCAGTATGTTTAATGTCATAAATAAAAGACGGAACATGTTCTTCTTCATTATATTTTAAAGATCAAAATACATTTCTTACAACTTGTAACAGTTCAATCATACCAAATTACAATTTTGAACAACATCCATACCCATGTATTTCGCCATTGTTATTACAATTTGTCAAAAAGAATACAAAATGCTACAGAAACTATTACAACAGCTTATAGCTTAAAAATCAAGTTGCAGTCAATACAAAGTAAAAATTATATTGCAGCAGCTTCCTAAGGTAAAGTGAAAATTATTTTACCATAATATGAGGCTGACAGCAAGACAATTTAAACAGCACAATGCAAACATACTCAGCAAATAAAATGTCCCATAAACAAACTAAGGAATTCAAACTTAATTCTAATACAATCATAAATCTCCTTATTGATACAATATAACTAATGCTTAAAAACTACAAGTCCGGACAAACACTTCTCCACTTCATTCCACTGCTTTATTACATCACTATTAGAAACTATGTTTACTGATTGGGTGATGAGTTTTACAATGCTGATATTGAGTCCGGAATAAAATGCAATGCAAATTGTCTTCAATTTACCTGTGGACAGACAGAAATGTTAATGAACATAAAATATTTGAATGTTAAGCAATTAATCCCAGGCACTTTTGTTTATTAACATTATTTTGTATACACTGCCTGATTTGCCTGACAGGTTGGTCAGCTGAATTATTTTTACCTAGTTTTATAATTAAAATCATACAAACCTAGATTAAACAGGTGCTCCTGGACCACCTTTCTTCCCAATGAGAGATTTGTGGATGTGTGGGATGACACCACCACCAGCAATGGTGGCTTTGATGAGACTGTCTAACTCCTCATCTCCTCTGATAGCCAGCTGTAAATGCCGGGGGGTGATACGCTTCACTTTGAGATCCTTTGAAGCATTCCCTGCTAACTCCAGTACCTAGAAAAATCAGAAAATTGTATGTTAGGCCTAGTAGGATCCTAATAATCTTACTATATTACGAGTTTGTATGTGAATAAAGTGGAAGCCATGAATACTTATGTGTAGAAACTGAAAATAATTTGTAAACATTGCATTGTTGATATTACAAACTCCCGCCAAAACTTTAATTCATGATTTGCAATTATTGAAAAATGATGTCATTAATTACATTAAAAATGAAATCAACGTAAATATTAAGTGGATGGCATATAAAGCAACGATAGGTAAACTCAATTTTGAAATCGTAATTGCAGTACTACAGGCGCAGTGGTTAGTATAGCCATAGCGCCGCCATGTTTGACAGGGCGTCGCGCGTAATCTTACCTCAGCCGTAAGATATTCCAGAATAGCTGCAGAGTAAACTGCTGCTGTTGCTCCGACACGACCATGACTTGTCGTTCTGTTTTTGAGATGTCTGTGAATTCTTCCCACGGGAAACTACAATGCAAACAGGACAAAATACATAAATAATCTTTATTGATCTCTGTTGCTAGACAAAGTTAGCCGCGCCGCCGCCATACTAAAGAGGTCATGCGTATTATTCAATTTTGTGAAATTTCTATTTGTAGGATTATTGACCTAGCTTGGATTATCAAAAATCACCATTTAAATTAAAAATACAATTTACATTACCTGTAGCCCAGCTCTTGCTGATCTTGATACAGCTTTCGCCTTGGCTTTGCCTGAATCTTTGCCCGCTTTACCACCAGCCTAAAATTTACGAAAAATCCTATTAATTTTCATCGTACAAAGTTGAAACTTGGCCAGGTTGTTGATCACATCATTATCCACCGAAATACACAATAATATCACTACAAAATTCACTCTTTTTCCTAAATTCTTGAAAAACTCACCATTTTGAAACGTGTACTTCACAATCACTACTACACTGATCACACCAACACAGGAAAGGCGCCAAGCCAAATCAACATAGACTAGACAAAGATAGCAGCGCCGCTCGCGTCACGCATTCACAAGCTGGCCAACTGCACACGACCGGAAATAACGTAACCTGCTACTGTCTTTCTTACTAACCAATAGGAATCGATCAAAATGGCGGGCTTGCACAGTGCTGCCAAGCCGCTTGTGATATATTAAAGAACTAACCAAACAATAAAAAAAAGACACACTAGTACACTACGTTTCGTTTATGCATTGAGAATTGGAGTTATGTAAGTAAGATCTTTGATGAAAGATTGTGAGATTCTAAGAAAGATACGTACGTGGGTAATAAATGTAAAAGAACCTTCGAAATCGATCGATCTTTTCACGCCCTCATTTTGAGTTTACGATATTACACATAAAGTTGCCTTTTGACTGTGGGATATAATATATTAATATACATATTTTACGATATATTTTATATCATTCCCGAGCAGTGAGTTGTTACTACTACGTATAGAGAGGCTATGCCAAGCAAAAAATGTGTCGCAAAAACGACGACAAGATTGTGACGTTTTCTTTGAAAATTTGAATTTCGAAATAAGATTTGTACTACGAGTTGATGACCGGGCCATCAATTTAGGGAGCACAAAATTTGTTCGTGATGTCAGTTCCATACGCTAGAAATAGTAGTTCAATGTTCCCGAGATATATCTTTCACCCATTCACACTATGGGATATCTATTTTCTTAGTTTTGAATGGGATTTTCCACCACCGCGGGGGGCGGAAAATATATATTTCTCGAATCGCTCCAAAACATATTATATATCGGGATATAAAATATTATATTTCTCAGTGAGAAGGGTTCCATTGTTAACAATGATGAGCGATATTGAGTATACATATGTTTTTTCTGGCGCTGCTGGCGCATATTTATCAATATCTTTAAAAAAATATTTTAAAAGTATATATACAGAGTGTTATTGCTAGGGGGTGCCAAATTTTTGGAGGTGAAAGGGACCATCAATATGAATAACTTTTACTATGGGACCATCGTTTAATTATTAATTTTATTTTCTGCTTATCCATACATTATTGTCAATGTAGGTGACTGATTTTGTATGGGGAACCTGAAATTTTATATAAGATTTTGACCATGACCCCGTAGTAAAAGTTGTTCATATTGACGGTCTCATTCACCTCCAAAAATTTGGCACCCCCTTGCAATAACACCCTGTATTATTACTTATTATAAGCTATAGTGGGTAAAATTTCCACTCTCGTGACCATGGGGGGGTTCCCGGTCCCGGACCGTTGGGTGGGGCTGAATGAAGCCAACACGTTTTAAATTTATTAGAGCAGTGTGGTGGTGATACTAACCGGCGATTATCCCTGAATTATATAAATAATACTATTTATTTCAATGGTATTAGTGATTATATACCCTTTGGTATGCAATATACAAGTAAACCCACCCAAGGACAACCCTCAAACGCTGGGTTAAATTGAGTTACATTCAGTTGGTGCTAGATTAATTAGATGGACTGGGCGAGAGGCTGCGGATGACCTGCCTGGTCAGCCTCAAAAACAGAATACGTTATTGTATTCTGTTATAGTGGTGACCCAGTGTGCTGTAACTATAGTAGCAATGGTGGTGAGGTTGACTGACTGGCCAATCGCCAACAACTAAATAATTTAATTACAAAGCTTTTAAAGTTATTTCCTAGTGACGCTAGCGCCATCTTTCGATGATGTAAACATCAAATGACAAGAAATTAACAACAGCAACAACAACAACAGTACAGTGCGACAAGTATCTTCTGGATGACATTGTCAGGGGGGCGCTTATTCAAAAAAGGTAGCCAGAGTAAGAAAATTTCCCTTGCTTCAGGGAGTCTATTATTTAATAGGGCCTTTTTTCCAATCCATGGAAGTCAAAGAAAATATTTCTTAGATGGAAATTTCGTTGAAGGCAATTACTACGACTACGATTTTAGGCGCAAAACAATTGTATTAACACGTTCCCGGACACTACTCCAGATACAATAGATGTTTTATTGTTTTCTCGCCTGTGTAGGCGTTCACTGTCCCGGAAAGTGTAAATAATAAAAACCATTTAAAATTAAAACTTTATTTTAGGTGTTTAGGTAAGTACGGTATTTAAAAACAACCATAATAATAGTTTACAGTTTACACGTACGAAAATAAAACAAAAGGGAAAATCGGAAAATCTCTTGGGGAGATTTCGCAGCGTTAGTTCCGACTGTCACCGTTGGCTAGAAGATCCGTGTCGCACTGTAAAGCAAGCTTTTAAGAGCCATATGACAGTCTGGAGATTCTCAGATTTTACCGAATTTATCAATGTGTGTGTGCGATTTTATATGTCCGGGACACAAAAAAATGTTAACTGTAATTAAACAATTTTGATACTTTATCTCTAGGTAGTAGGCTATGCGTATGATGAACACAGAAAATGATGGTCTTATAAAAGTCGATGTGATAAATTAATGTTATACCAGTTTTTTTGTATTTAAAATACCTATTACGAATACAGTGAATACAGTTCGGACTCAGGGCTCGCGTCAATTCCGTTCGCGAACATTTTCCTTTTGATAATTATATAACTAAATTCACAGATTTAAACACAAACGTACAGTTATAATAACGTAAAAAACTTACAGCATAGAAAAAACGAAATGCATCCAAATGGTGAAGACATATAGAGGCGGGTAACACGCACTGACCTGCAACGACTAACCAGTGTTGTGCCGTGTTGGCTATTTCATGGAATTGAAATGCTTTATAGAGACTTTTCCGACTCAAGTCTTGATTTGAATCTTGTTTTAAAACAATATTCTAGTGTCAGTCGGTCCTTATTTGGATTGTTGTAACGAATTTCTTAAATATTTCGAGATTAAAAATAGATGACTTGGCACATCACTAGTCAGTCGGTACAGGTTGGTACCGGTTATCTGCCTCTTTATGTCTTCACCCAAATCGTGACTTCTCAGAGTAGGTATTTTTTTACGAATGTAAACTCCACGAGAAACGGGGACTAAGGGTAATCGGTGGATGATGCCATTGGTTCTGCGCTTGATCTACCACGTGTCATACCAGCTGGATGCTATGAGGATTTATTTACACAAATGCTTTTTAGTGTAACGCTGTTCTTTGATATGATTTGTATTTTGATATATGAAATATGTCACAAGTTATTATAGCTGACATTCAGAAAATGTAGTTAAGAAAATTTCGATCAAGATTTCAAGTATTTCATGTATAACAGATGATAAACAAGATAATTTTTATTTAATTATTTGGTTTATTTATATCGATTGTTATTAGTCGTTAAGCCTAGTAAGAGGCCCTATGGGCGGCTTGATAAAATCTGACAGCAAGGTTGGTCGCTTGCCTTGCAAACACCCCTCCGCCAATCCGCACTGAGCCCGCGTGGTGGAGTATGGCTCATACTACCTCATATTTGAGGTAAGGCCTTTGCCCAGCAGTGGGATGCTTACAGGCTAACTTTACTTTTTTATTTTTTTACTTTTATTTGATTTACATCAGTATTATATCATTTTGTCCATATACATTTTTCAATAATGAAATATTATTTATGAATATGGACTTGAATAGAACCATGGAACTTCATGGCATTTGCGTACAATTTGAATACAGGTTCATATTAACTACATACACATCACATGAAACGCTTCTATTAAAACAAGCGATTTACTATACAAGTTTATAGTTAGGTTGTGGTTGTAGATTGTGGCAGATAGAAAAGTAGTGTTAAATAAGCAAAATATTGCCCTATTTATTTAGGTTTAAACCATTGAAACACTGCTACTAGCGTATGGAATTAATGCTATGAACAAGTGCCACGCAGTATGGAATTGACGCCAATTGCCAATGGTACGTACGTACAAGTGCGTATCAAAGGTTGTGGAACTAAATAACGCCTATATACGGTCCATATAAAGAAAAACTGTCCTTTGACTTTTTGTCGTCCGTTTATTCTTATTCAAAATCCAAAGCACGAATGATGTAAGAAAATTTATAAACACACCATGTTTACTACTCAAAGTCAAATACTTAAAACAAAAGCCCTTGTCTTTAATTAAGTTGGGTTAATGGTCACTTCACCGCAATACTATTTCAATAAAACTGACTTCAAAAACAAAATACATTAAAAAGTCTTAAATAAACACTTGAAAGGACTCCATTTTAGGCAAACCATATCTTTTTGGCATCGATGCCCAGATAGATTTCGCTTAAGATGGAGCCTAAGAGAGCCCATGCGATGGCAATGACTTCAAAAAGAAATGGTTTGCCTAAATTGGAGTCATTTCAAGAGTTTTAGACTTTTTAATGAAAAAGAAAACTTCGACCACAGAAAACTTTGCTTCATATCCAGCCTCGGCGCGCCCCAGCCCTGTTTTATAATAACTTAAGGGGTAAGAGGTAAATACCAATTCAAAAAAGTAAATATCATGAAAATCGGTCTACCGTTGTTGAACTATAAAGTAGTGTTACTGATACTACTTTATTTTATATAAATAAGGTTATTATTTGCAACCCCATACATATGATATAGAATTAGTACTATTGCCTATTCTTTGCTTTATTAATTCAGTATTTGTCTAAAATTGACATTATTATTATTAACTGTTTGGTGATAGAAACAGTTTGCTCATCATATACCACAATTTTTTTTGTAGACAATTTTTCATTATTATTATTTTTGTCGATACTTTTGGTGATAGTATCTGCACATTTTGTTTCATCAAGTTTCGAAAATACAAATTGTATATGATAAAAGATCTTCGTTATAACTCATGAACCTCTTTATATAGTCGCCATACATACAAATTTTTCTTGTTTATAATATTAATAAGGATTGCTTTCTATGCAAATTTACATAACATTGATTAATCATTTAAATACAACTACAAATCGATAAAAAAGAACGAATACTTTTTTGTTATAATTAGATCATCGATGATCCAAATGCACTATATGGCTTTATGCCTGTTGCATAAAGCCTCAAAGCGAATTGGTCGCCGTATAAAAATTGTGCAAAGCGTGATATTTTCAAATTTGGAATGCGTATCATACACGAAATAAAAGACTAGCAGCGAAGACAACGAGCGACACACCCTTCCCCTCCGAGCGCTCGGCGCTTTCTGTCAAATTTCGATCGAAGATGAATGTTCGTGACAGCTCCAAATCTCAAATTTATAGGTTACTTTAGTAAGATATTTTGAATATATTGCACAAGATAAAATCAGGAATTTTAATGGTTAGTCAAAGATAGGAACCTCTATAACATTGTTTTATCAAATAACACACAATAAGTGCAATGTATCTCAGAGATAATCGCCTGTCTTTAGGTGCGTATTTTATGTCAAAACATGGTTTCAATTTTGTCTTCATTTGGAATAACCAGAGCAATAAATAAAAAAAACAGAGTCGAAATCATGTAGAGGAACGTATTTCCCTTCATGTTTATGTTATTTCGATAGCTGATGTCAACAACTGATCTAGAAAAGTGTACCAGGAAAACCGTCAATTTGGCTTCTATGATTGCAAATTACAGGCATTTTAAATATTGAATCAAAAATTCAGAGTCGATATCTTATGTAGATAGCTCATTTCTACACAAATCAGTCAAAAAAAGTAGTCAGTTAAGTCATTTTTGGAGAGAAAACTGTACTTGAACTTTGTTAGTAGGTAGGTGACAGCAGCCTTAAATAAAACTGCTGCATTCAAGATTTTTGAAGTAACGAACGATCCGTTTTCTCGGGAATCGAACATACCCAATTGGCAAAAAAAATATTTTATGGCATGGCATCAATCCATTGTCATTCATAAGAAACAATATTTTCAAAAATACTTGGTATATAATATTAAATTTAATAAACGCTAAAATTAATTTCTGCCTTCATGCAGTTCTTATATTTAGTCACAATTTAGTATTTGTTTTTTTTTATAATGGTTAAACTTAGGGAATCTGCGGTAAATCCCGAGAGGGTCCATAATGATTGTCTGCACATTGCCTAAATTGTCACACCTTATGTACATTATTGAGCAACAAAGTACTGAGTATTAAGACAGACATGGGTCATCTGGTCTGGTCCGAGAATGACACTAGCCTAGCATTTCTAGCCTGGCGCAGAGCCATAAACATCTCTAGTATTAAAATTATTATTTTTTGCTGAGGAAGGTGGAAAATAAATTATGCTAATTTCCTTAACGCATTAAACATTTATTTAAAATTTATAATAATCCATTACTTTTTGACACTATGAATTCAGTATTTGGTAGCGTGATCACAGTATTTACAATTTATAGTTTCAATGACATATTAATGAAAAAAATATCATCTAACATTGTTAAAGCAATGAGTATGTAGTTTGAATAGATTTAAACTAAAATAACGCATTAACCTAAGCAATGGCAGTGGGCTCCTGCGCTTAACTCCCAAGGTGTCGCACGCGCGAGCAGATTTAGGCAGAATTCAAATCTGCGTCGGATGTGATGTCGTCGGTGAATTCGTCGCAGCGGTCCTCCAACTCGTACTGGAAAAGAGAGGGTTCGTCACTACACAGTCTAATGTAACGATAGGACGTAGAGCGTGTGAGGTAACATTACTGAGAATATCGGTAGGCTGATAAGTTTAACCTTACATATTGACCCGCTCCAAGTTTCTAGCAATATTACAACTTCATAATAATAGAGCGGACAGCGATTTTTTTTTCAGTTATTTATGTATCAGATAATTCTACGAGCATAGTTACCGTCGTACTTGACACACGACACAAAAAGGGTCGTCATTTCAAACAAAAGGAGTGGCGAGGTGCAATCAGAGACATTAAAGTTAATGTAACAGGTTTACAATCATCCTTATTTTTAATGAATGTCTCCGAGTAAGGCTGTTAAACTGGTAAGGCGGCGGTGTCCTCGATAGTGCGCACCTCGTCGAGCTGCAGACAGCGGCCCCACTCGGCGAGCGTGATGCGGTGGTCGTCGTCGGAGTCGCAGCTGTCCAGGAAGGGCGCGATGCAGTGCTCCAGCGCCATCAGCGGCGCGCGGATCGGGAACAGCTCGTGACGGGACACGAACCTGCAAGCACGGACACACGGATTAAACGCTTTGTTTCCTTCGCACACGGAACTATGCAAAGGGAACCAGTTTCGAACTTAAAACACAAATAAGTTATTCGAGGTGTGTATGGGCGAGTTGCTCGAGGGTCACGTCAAGAAACTATTTAGTATTCTTAGGGCTGATTTTTCAATAGTCAGAAAACAGATATTCGTCGAACAAAATACAATATAGCTAATTTTAAAACGTCAACGAATTGTCAGCAATCGTACATAACTGTCATTGTTTTTTAAACTGCCGGTTTATATTTATCAGTCTGATATGTTTTATCTGACCATTAAAAATCGGCTCTTAAAGGTGAAATAAGAAACCAAAAATTGCGCACGGACGGGATTCGAACGAGCATCGTTCTAGCTAACCTTACTAGTAAGTGTTTTTTTTTTGTGTTTATTCATATGTAGAAGGGGTTGACTTGATATGTATACTACATCAACCGCTGAGTATAATCCTTATTTAACTCGTCAAGTATGTGTGAACGAGACACAATAGAAATTCCATTATTATGCGACTCCCGGCAGTCGTTTGATACCTGACTGATTAACACTCATCGCAGCAGAGCTGATGAGCTCATCTGCTGAGTATCGAGTTGCATATGCGCTCCGAGAGACCAAAAAGACAACAGATTTAGATACCGCCATTGTCACCTATTACGCATATGCTTATGCTTGGCTCAGTTATGGTATTATCTTATGGGGAAATAGCACCGACGCCCCCGATCTTTTCACCAAACAGAAGAAACTCATTCGCATACTAGCCAACTTACAGCAAACGGATAGTTGTAGACCGTTCTTCAAAAAATACCAAATTCTAACTTTAACATGTATTTATATTTTAGAAGTTTGCAAATTTGTCCGTTTTAACCCCGACTTTTACACTAAACGTAAATTCACATGCAATAAATATTCTCTCCGTAATCAAAACAATCTAACAATCCCAACTTGCCGCCTTCAATTAACTTCTTCTAGTACATTTAATATGTCTATAAAAAAAACCGGTTAAGTGCGTGTCGGACCCGCGCACTGAGGGTTCCGTGCCACCCTTAACTGAATTCAGGGTCCACTTACTTTCACTTAACGAAAACATCACAATATAATGCGACAGCAAAAATAACTTTGTTTTTCATAGTGTTTGTATGAAAGACAAAGTTATTTTTGCGGTTGATAAAAATGTGCAATATCTCAAAAACTACTGGTTCGATCTCCTTCAAACCAATTTTCGTTGCAAGTTTTTGGTGAGATCTACATCATATATTTTTTTCAAAATTTTCACTTTCTTAGTTCAAAAGTTAGATGGGGGGGGACGCCCATTTTACCACTTTGGAAGCGTCTATATCTCAAACCTTACACTTTTAGTAAAAATGGTTTTAGAAACCTCAACATCATTTTAAAAGACCTATCCACAGACATCCCACACGCATAGGTTTGAGTAAAAAAAAATTTTTAGGTTTTAGTTTCCTGTATGGGAGCACCCCCTTAAATATTATTTTTTCTTACTTTTTGTATCTGAATCGGAAAGCGGTGAACAAAATACACCTACCTACCAAGTTTCAGATATGTGATGCTTATAGTTTCAGAATAAAGTGGCTGTGACATACGGACGGACAGACAGACAGACAGACAGACAGACAGACAGACAGACTTGACGAAACTATAAGGGTTCCGTTTTTCGCCATTCGGCTACGGAACCCTAATATACAATAAACTACCCAATCGTATAACTCAAGAAAACAACAATAACACATTCTTAAAACAATTATTAATTTCTAAGTGCTATTATAGCATTCAGGAATATTTAGAAGATAAAGTTAAATAAAGAAACATTACACTTTCATTTATCCGTAATTTTTAGTTTATTTTTATTTTCTCATGTATAATAAAGCTTCCTCTCTCTCTGCATTAACTTATTTTGCAGCGCCCGAGAGGGTTCATAATGATCGCACATTGCTAAAATTTATTGTAACACCATTTGTACATTATGAAGCAATAAAGTATTGAGTATTGAGTATTGAGTGTCTATCCTTAGCGTTTTGTTGGTTGTTTTGCCATTTTGCTTATCAGTTTTGAGAATAAGGAAAAAAAAACAGTTCTTATCAGTACTGGTATCCTCCGTTAACATGCTTGCTAGTGCTTTCAAAAGAAGGGGTGTAAAATGTAACGTAGTGTAGTAGTGGGCACCTGTCGTTGTCGTGCGCGTCGAGGTCGCACCACTTCCAGACGGCGGCGTTGGTCCAGCGGCGCGTGAGGTTGGACTCGGCCTCGCGCTCCATCTTGAGGTAGTGCGGCGTGAGCTCGCTGCGCTCCGCCATGTCGCGCATGATGTTGAACAGCCAGTCGCGCATGCGCCGGGGGAAGTCCAGCATCTCGCTGTCGCTGCATTCCTGGGATACAACAATATTGTGTTTGTAAGCGAGTGTTTCTATTTGCGTCGAATATTGCTGTCATCGCGCTCAAGCAATGGTGCAAAAACAAAAAATAAGTTGTCAACCAGCTACATATTGTAACATTTGTAACCTAATGAGCAGTTTCACTTATCGATGGCGTTAGCGTCTCTATACGAACAATATCCTAAAGTGATTTACTAACATAAAGATATTTGTTGTCATTTTAATGAACATGTCGCACCTTTGGGAACAAAGGGTCACTTTTGCAATATTTTATAAAAACGACTTAAATATACAGAAAAAAGCGCGATAATCGACCTTATATACACAGTAAAAACGGTGATAATCGCGTGACAAACATCGCTTTGAGGGCGGGGGGGACGTTACGTTATTTAGCGTAATTGGTCCGTTTGCTTCAAATATAACGTCTTTTCCGGTCAGTAGTGTCTTGACAGCCGAAGTGTGATCTTGCGCGTTGTTGACAGAGCGGCACTACGGTAAGTTATGACTTATATGCTTACATATTCCTTGGAATGATAACGTTACTTCTATTTAAAAAGTATATTTTGTTACCAATTTTGATATTTGTTTGCTGTAAACATAAAGACACTTCTGTTTATAAGTGACATCGAACCATAAAACTTTTCGTATCATTGAACCCAAAACGTCACTTCTGTAAATAAATGACATTTTATTTGTATTATGTAGTGATATTTTTGCATATAAGTGACTTTTTGGATTTAAATAATCCTGTTTGTTTTGATAATATCACAAGCATTTTTATTTGCTAGTAATGTTTTAAACATAATAATATTTCATTCCAAAGTTTATAAAAGAAAAGGTGTTTTTAATATAAAGTGTATTTTTATTATTAAAGTAAGTGGTTAATAAAATTAGAGCATAAAGGATGTTTTAGTAAAATGTCAGTTTGTTAATACTTGTCTTAATTTTACTAGATTTATTTGTGATTTTTACCTAAAAGGGCCATTGCATTTTGAATAAAATAATCATTTACTTGATGTTTAAATGTTACATGAGTAGTAAAATTGCATTATGTTTATATTAATTATTTTCTTACTAAGGACGAGGACAAAATGCATTATGAGCAAATCAAAATATATAAGATCTACGCGGCTAAAATGCTGACGATTAACGTATCGGACCGAAAACAATAACTATATCCCTACTAATTACTTAATATACTTACTATAATATAATTTTGATTTTAGGTGACAGATTTCAGGAATAAAACGGCTGGTCAGCGTTCGGGAAACTGCGCAAGAGCGTCTTCTCGTCTCAATTACCTCAGTGTCTGAAGACGAAAGTCTTCAACCATTGTGTGTTACCAGTGTGTGTTGGCATACGGATCCGAAACGTGGTCTCTAACTATGAGCCTCATAAAGAAGCTCAAAATCACACAACGAGCAATGGAGAGGGCTATGCTCGGTGTTTCTCTACGAGATCGAATCGGAAACGAGGAGATACGTAGAAGAACTAAAGTAACGGGCATAGCCCTGCGAATCAGTAAGCTCAAGTGTTATGTCAATTTCAGAATTTATTCATGAATATCTTATAAGTTTTTGTCCGCCAAACTTGTTGTATAAGAGAATTTACTTTCGTATTAAGGCTGAAAATGATTGATTTAAGTTTTAGATTTAATTGAAACGTGTAGGCTATGCCAAATGTGTTCAGATTTTAAATATTAAGTACAACTTCAACTTAAATAAGACTTTAGATACCTACTAAACTGATAAGGTATGATAATGAATAATATATTTTTGAAAACAATTCAATATTACTTAAGTTTTATCACGTATAGAATAACTTGAAAGCCTTTATTATATAATTTCATTCGAAATGTTTATTATTTTATTCATTTGGATGTCATTTATTTGATTTTGAATAAACAAAACTTGATAATATCTCCTGTTTTATTGAATAATCCTCCATGTTATCGTTACATCAAATGTTTATTATTTTATTCATTTGGATGTCATTTATTTGATTTTGAATAAACAAAACTTGATAATATCTCCTGTTTTATTGAATAATCCTCCATGTTATCGTTACATCATGTTAAATTTTCGTATTTGCGTATTTTTCTGCTGGTTTTAGTTTTATTGGTTTACAATAATATTCAACTTTACTAAAACATAAAGGTAATCACCTCTTAACATACTCTTAAACTTTCTTTTTAGATTTTATTATTTTTTATAAAGGACATTTCTGCAAAACAACTATTAGCAATTTATAACAAAAAGACACTTTTGGTACCCTCCCCTCAGTTTAAGGCTTATTTCTCAAAATCGTCTCTTGTATGATTTTTTTAAATAGTAACGATGTATCTGTTAGGAATTTATCAATGTAAATCTGTAAGAATCGCGTTAATACTCTAAAACAGTATTAAGTTATTTAAGAACTACGCTAAAAAAAAACGTTTTTTGCTCCTCCTGTAAAGTTGGAAATCCTGCAGAAGTGACCCTTTGTTCCCAAAGGTGCGATGTGTTTTGTATTGTATATTCTTATCCTAAATGTATGCTATATATTAGCTTTCGCATATTCGTAAAGCGCAGATGTGGCAAACACCCTCCAGGTAATAGTGTCGTGTGTGTGTAGTTCACGTAAAGTCCGTTTTTTTAGGGTTCCGTAGCCGAATGGCAAAAAATGGAACCCTTATAGTTTCGTCAAGTCTGTCTGTCTGTCTGTCTGTCCGTCCGTATGTCACAGCCACTTTATTCTGAAACTATTAGCATCACACAGCTGAAACTTGGTAGGTAGGTGTATCCTCTTTACCACTTTCCGATTCAGGTACAAAAAATTTGAAAAAATGATATTATAGGGGTGGCTCCCATACATGAAACTAAAACCAAAAAAAATTTTTTTACTCAAACCTATACGTGTAGGGTGTCTATGGATAGGTCTTTCAAAATGACATTGAGGTTTCTAAAACCATTTTTTCTAAAAGTCTAACGTTTGAGATATAGACGCTTCCAAAGTGGTAAAATGGGCGTCCCCCCCCTCTAACTTTTGAACTAAGGAAGTGAAAATTTTGAAAAAAATAAATGATGTAGATCTCAACATAAACTTTCAACGAAAATTGG
Organism: Pyrausta aurata; assembly: GCA_963584085.1. NCBI lineage: Eukaryota > Metazoa > Arthropoda > Insecta > Lepidoptera > Crambidae > Pyrausta > Pyrausta aurata. Next base: position 59,309 of record CAUZXH010000125.1, read on the forward strand.
TTTGAGCGAAATCGAACTAGCAGTTTTTGAGATAAAGTACATTTTTATTAACCGCAAATATAACTTTGTCTTTCATACAAACACTATGAAAAACAAAGTTATATTTGCGGTCAACAAAATATTGTGGTATTTTGGCTAAGTGGAAGTAAGAATCCCTAATTCAGTTAAAGTTGGCACGGAACCCTCAGTGCGCGAGTCCGACTCGCACTTGGCCGGTTTTTATTCACTAGTCGAATATTGTAAACAATCTTGAAATGCCTTTTTAGCGAAAATATTCGTTTTGAAACAAGATAAACACAAAACTTACAACATACATAGCCCATTCATCGTTCAACACTGAGATCTTTTAAAATTAAATAGTAAACTAATGTTTTTTTAATATTATTTTAAAAGTTACAAAGAGATTGTTTGAAAAGATGAATGCAGTTTACCGGCATCTCGCGGCAGACGCCGTAGTACTCGATCTGCACGTGGTGGTACTGCGCGCCGCGGCACAGCTCCGAGCCGTCCAGGCACAGGCAGCGCTGCCGGTACACCTCGCAGTCCGACGACCACGTCTCGTTGTGGTTTGTGCACACCTGGACGATAGAAGCATGTAAATACACATAGCAAATTCTCTTAAAGTTTTACGGAAATTGCACAGGGATATACCACTACACTTTCGCTCCGGGAAGTGTATTTATGAGCGAGTTGAAAGATGACTCTCATCTCGCATCCATTAATAAAATAATAAGACATCAGTTACATTAGCATGTCGACGTGAAGTGAGTGACGTCACAATACAAGCACTTGCCGGGTATTGGGAAGCTGCAAGTGTGCAGCTATTAGAAGTCGAAAGATACCATTGAGTTGAAAAGTAACAATTTAAATTGACAACGAAGTTAGACTTGTTTTTTTTTTAAATTTATTTATCGTATTAACAAAAATTACAAGATATAGGAAATATTAAGGCCGTCTTATTCCGTCAAATTATCTCATAAGCCCCGCCCCCTTGTTAAAAGTGCGGGGCGCTTCCCCCACCAGCACCCCCGCACAAAACTTTTTCTGTCAACTTTGTCTTACAAATCTCGTGTATAATTAAGCCATCTAGTGTTTATTTAAGGAACAAAATTTTCTTGAATAAGATACTTCATGCGCTTTTGCAAGTAACATACCCACGCCATCTAGCAGAACCCCTAAGAACTTTTACAAAATGGTTTCTTTAGTACACCATACATGCTTTTTAGTCTAAACGTTTATCGAAAGAACAAGGAACGCAAAGAGTGGCATTTCATTCTCACACGACTGGTCAGCACTTTATGCCAGCAACCTGTAACCATTATAAAAACAAGAAAGAATATCCGATAACATTTATTATATTCTTTATTGCACTTATAAGATGTACAGAAAATAGGTACAAGAAGTCACAATGTGAACAAAGGTGGGCTTATCCCTAAAAGATACCTCTTCCAGCCAACCCATAGGTGTAGGAAATGTAATGTAATAACATTTAGGTGGTTTATATTAAGATCCTTTTTGTCGACACAGTTATAGTCTCACTACTATCTTCCATCAGTCTTCCAATTGATGATGACTGAAGACCATTACAGATATGGCACTTCAAATTTAGGGTTCCGTACAAACCAGTAGGTATATAAGTCAAAGTTCACCCATCACGAGAATTTTGTCATGGTTTTTTTTTACACACTGAAATTCATAACATTTCAAATCATCATCATCATTCTCTTGCCCTGTTCCCAGTTTATCTAGGGTCTGCGCAGTATGTTTCACGCTTCCGTTTAACATTACAAATATGGAAAGCTAAATTAAAGACAAAGGTTTCTTTATCGTTTCAGTAATCCTTTAATAATATCAAAGTTTTTTATTTACTAGTCGTCTCCCGCGACGTCGCCCGCGTATATTTTGGATGTCCCGTGAAATGGTTCAAGTAAATTAATGGTTTAAAGTAATTACTATCGAGGTCACCCACACCACGCTTAAAATACTCGCTTAATATCAGCCTGAACTATAAAAATGACTTGACTATCATGTGTTAGAAAGTAAGAAAATAGTAAGGCAAAAGTAGTTAGTAGTAATCTCTCATTTAGATGCAATACTTTTTTCGGCGAAGTTCACTATCAAATATACTGAGCATTGAACTTGGCTATCATTTTTCACATTGATGTTTTTGTTGGGATATCATAACTTTTAATAGAAATATTTATTTGCTTATTCATAAATCATTAATACATATTTTGTGCAAGCTTCCATCCACTTAATTATAACGGTTTCAGACCCTACAATTAAAAAACTTTCTTTTGTTTTCAGATTTTTTCCTTCGCTTACACATTATTACCTAGCTAGATGCCATATTTCAACTGTCTAGGTTTGTTAATTAGAGCACCACACCCACACAATTACTTTGATAAACCATATATGGTTTTGCCATGTTTGACTTTTTGTAGTCTAGCTTATAGACCTTTTTTACTATAAAACTGTAATTTGGCATGGGTTTCTTTATATGCTAATCACACCGCCTAAAATATGTATTTTAAAATATTTTTGGGATACCTCCCTACAAGGAATGAATTATGATGAGCATGAGTTCCTACACCGAAAGGGCAACACCAGGGTTTATCTCATGAATCGTGATAGTAAGATAGTTGAAATTTTCAGGAAGGATGTATTCATGTTGCCGTTGAAAAAACAAAAACTTAAAAAACAGTTTTTTTTTTAGGTTGCTCTCATACAACTTATCTACTCTGATAATGATAATAATGAGGGGCTGCCCCATTATTAGGACTTCATATCTTTTGTATGGGACTCCCTGACAACAGATATGATGTTTATGCCATTTTCATAGATAATGGTACGGAACCCTTCGTGACCCCGAAGCGCCATTTGGCGCTAACTACAAGATTAATAGAATTATTATGTGTCACAAACACCAAAGTTGTTTTGGATATTCAGTAACAGCAATTTGAGGAACGGTTATAAAAATAAAATTAAGACAGTCTCCACACATTTTCGAAAGAACAAAATTGAAAAAATTATTCAGATTTGACATTTCTGAATGCAAATATAATTGGATTATACTGAGTAATCTCCATGTTCGTCGCTCAAGTCCATGTCACCAAATAAGAGATAGATAGTCAATGCATTATTACTACACGATTCAGAAAATGTGTACGTACGTACGTAAATAACATGGAAACCTGAGTTCCATACACGAAGAGAGCTAGACCGACCTTAACTTAACCTCCAATGTTTGTATTTTGTCACAGGAGTCTAGATGTAAATAAATAAATAAAATTAATATAGACCTATCACCTAATAATTTTCTCCCTCCCTCAAATTCATATAATATTTTCTCGTCTCCAATATACTAGAGTCACCAGGGCACAGCTTTAGCATTTGAGATTACTGCTAAACCTACAGTTATGGTTTAGCTCTGATTTTTCCAAATAGAGAAAATGTTCAAAACTACAAAAATTTGACATGAGTGTTTTATGCTTTTTGTTTATATTGTTACTATAGAAACGGATTCATCTCTACGATTGGTACAAAAATATAGTTCATTTATTCACAACAATTATATATGTCGCTACAGCCTTTCTCTTTTTATTTTGCTTAACACGTAGAGGTTGGGGGTTCCATCCTCATGGCATTGAGGAGATTTATCCGCATGGTGATGATGTTTTTGATACTAATTTTCTTTTTGAAATTTATTTTCATTGATATGTAGTTTTTTTAATAGGATTTGCTACTTTAAAATAAACCTAAAAATTTAATTAGTTTTTATTTTTATTTTTTTTTATTTTAAATGTTAAAATGTCCAAAAATTAAAATAAATACTTATTTCGTTTTCTAAAAAAATATTGTGACTATGTAGAAAAATATTCATGATACCCCCGATTTGAACTCGCGACCTTTGATTAGTATAAGACTGGTGCTGATCCAACTGAGCGTGACGCGGCGCGGCGAAATTAGCTATTATTAGTTCTTAGGTGTTTTACGTAATTAAGTACGCAAATAAAATTGCAAAAATTGACATAGGTCCAGCGTTCGCAGTGGCGTCAAGGGGAATGAGGAAATGGTATCTCGTGCTTGTCATTTGAATAAAAAGATAGCGCTATTTCTGCTTGCATGTATAGAATAGAGATGACACGACGATCAACTGTTGCGTCAAAGTCGTTGCGCGAATCACCATCATGAGAATCACTAAATCAGTGTTTTATGAATGAAAATGTTAATAAAACTGGAAAAAAAACGATTGGACGCCCTAAACATCTTTGGTGTCTAAAGTAATCTTAAAAAGACAATTGGAAGAATTTGCTGCTTGTAAGAAAGAATACAGACTAATGAAAAAAATGGACCTTTCTTTGCCTGAACATAACACCGATAAAAACTAAAAAAAAAAATTTGATTCATAGCTGAGATCTCACTTATGTGGTCAAAATGTATATTCTTATAATCCCCTGTTCCTCACATCTGTGTAGCTTGAGCAAATCAAGATCAAAAAAGTCGAAATAGGTCAAATAAAGTGTTTTTAGATATTTCGTTATTCTGATCTAAATAACAAACATTTTGAAATCATTTTAACATGTATATGTGTAGAATGGAATTACCTACTAAAATATGTGATTTTCATAAATATAAGTCCAATAATTTGAAAACTACATAGAAAATACGAAAAAAAAGGGGCCCACTTCTGAGGCAATTATTATCGAGCAAAGTAATTACAATCGTGTTTCCAACCACAATCCAGCTTTCTAGTAATCTTCTTCTATAACATATATAGATTCGAGATTTAAATAATTAGTGTTTCCATGTTTAAACTCAATCGAAACATCGTAAAAATGGAATATCTGGGCCTTAACATCTAAAAACCACAGAGGTTTATCGTAATGCTAATGAGATAAGTTAACGTCAGTAAGAAAAAAAAAACAGTAGGCGAATAACAAATTGAATAATGTGTGATAAGCAGATCGGTAATACAGTAAATTAAAAATAATGACATAAATGTACTATGCATTGTATACTATAGGCAAGAACCAGGCAGGATTTAAATTGAGTTTAATATTTTTTAATCTACATTGAGAGATCATTGTTAAAAGTGTGCACTTATGTAATAATTACAATTAAAATAATTAATTATCACTACAATTTAGACAAGAAATAACTTTTGAGTTTGGTTTTTAAGTTATCTTGTGATATTTTTCGCAAACAGCTGAAGGTAAACAGTTAATTAGACGCGGTACCTGATAAGCGGCCGTCCGCTGGCTGGTTGAAATGTATGAGATTGATCATTCAGTTTTCAATTTTTGAACGAAAAGGCGTATGGAACTTTTAGCTCACAATTCGGTCCGCCATTTTAGTTTGTTAAAAAGTAGCGACCATCAATAAAACCTTAAAAAATCGATTATTTGCATTGTTTAACAAATTGTAAAACCAGACATTTTACTAGTTTTTCCAAAGAATATGTTCGATTTATATTGATGCGATCTATCGATTTTTGAAGGTTTCAGTTGTGGCCGTCATTTCGTAAAACTTGAAAAACCAAGTGAGCCACGCTCCAGTGCCAATCCCATTTTATTTAGATGATGGATGACGATGTTTGTAAGCGTTTCGTTGTGAAGCTATGCTCCTTAGTCTACGGTCCTCGGTGTCAAAAGATAAGGGTGTCATGGTCGGTACCTTGCGGCGCGAGTCGGTCTCGTAGGGGCACTCCTTGATGCAGTTGCAAACGGCGTCGCCGTGCTCGTCGATCTCGCACACGCGCCCCGCGCTGCAGTGCACCTTCAGGCAGGGATCTGGGAAAAACATAACTAGTTAAGGAACTGACATCGGTTATACGAGAATTAGGTCTATCAACAGCACAAGGCTGAAAAACTTCTTACCATCGAGGAACACGTCATTTTCAGAGCCGCTTTCATTCAGGATTTCATTGACACGTGCTTTTTCGGCGTCCTGCAATTAATCAAAAAATTAAATCGTTTTCATTTCATATCTACAGGTGTCTACGATCTTTTATTTTTGGATAACCATAAAGTATTTCACCATCACACATACTACGCATTAGAAGCAGTCGGTATCGGTAATTGCTTCAAGCTGCGATTGCATGGTATTTCTACGGACTTCTTTGTTACCACGTACACTCAGCCGTTCCGCTCGGAGAGGCTCACTATTACTCTGTCTAGTATTCTGGTAGTTAACACCTATCGATGCCAGCGTTTATCAGTTGAGATCTGATCAGTCAGCTCGCCGGTCACACGAGATCGCCTGGCCGGGGGTTTTCTGTTCTAAGGGTTCCGTAGCCGAGTGAAAAAAATGGTTGACACAACGTAAAAACCTACGAACTCCCACGACTAAGTTCGTTCCCAGATTTTTGTGTTGCGACGTCATATCTTCGCTTCGTGTCCGTGGTCGGTTTTAGCCAGGACAGGAGAACGTGACTAGTTTACCTGGAAGCGTCGCTCGTCGAGCCGCTCCGCCATGCCGAGCTCGAGGTGCTCGTCCTCGGTGTCCTCGCGCTCGAGCGGCGCGCGCGGCGCCTCCGTCGTGGTGGTGCGCAGGCGCCGGTGCCGGCGGCGCTGCTTCTGTACCCACACAATATCATTTTTTAATAACAAACTCTTCTATAGACATAAGGTTTTTATGTTTATTTATAGTCGTCGCGAATCAACAAATTTGTAATAAGATATATAATTGTACAATTCACAGTGTAATAAAGTTTAAATAAATAAATATAACGCTTAAACAACAATGTTAGTAATATATATGTCAGTAGAATATAAATTAGTTTCGAGATTGAAAAGTGTTCGTGTTTTCAGAATCTTAAAAAGAGCAATAAATTCATACAAAACAGGTTTGGATCTTATTCTGATTGGAATTTGAGTCGCGTTTGGGACTTTATCAAAGTGCTTGATGTCTTTACCTGAGCATCGGCGGTGCATACGACCGCGACCAGCAGGGCCAGCAGCAGTAGACGACCCTTCATGGTTCTCCTTCTAAAACAAACACAAACGATAAATAAAATATCCGAACTACAGGATGCGGTATCGGTTACCATGAATATTGGTAAGACTGAAGATAGAACTATGTAATAGTAGCATCGGCCGAGTCGCAGGTGGTGCGAACCGCAGTTGGCGTGTGTTTAGCTTACGCAGCTATTTTCGAGCGCGTGCATAAATTCTACTCGCGATCGTATCCTGGTGTTCCTACTCCTAAAGTATGTTGAGCTCTCAGCGATAAAACCGCCGGAATCGTACTTGTATAGTGATCTGAATCATTTGGTTGAACTTGTTTAGAACTTCAAGTAAGAGTTAAGAGACAGTTATATTTTCCGCTAAGCGTACCTACTCACTTACGAAAAACGTATCCGCGACTAAAGGGAAAATTATAAATCTTACTATGTTTTAAGTTTATTAAGCCCTAAGAGGCAAAAGTTATTGCCTGGAAACAAAGGTATTCGCATTTCTCTGGACGTTCGGATGACGTCACTCGAGACAGCGCGTGCCCACACCGATGTGATCGGTCAACGACTCCACTACCTTATTTATAATGTTATCTAGCCAGGACTTCTGCACAAATATACTTGTTGTAGTCCAACATTATTAAAGGTAAAGTATGATCAAAAATACGTGTACGAATACATTTATTGTCATAAAATGACAAACCATGTTACAAAAGCGACGGCGGTCTCTGCAATAAGCATGGTTGCTTGTATTGCAGAGGCCAAATAAATCTATTACAAGGAGAGGTTAAACTTTTAGGGCACTTGGTTGGTCGGCAAGATGCCTTCCCTATATTGGTTATAGTGATAAATTAAATTTGCAAATAATAATAATAAATATGCAAACTAATGTTGCAGGCAGGTAAATGGTCAAAAGTATATAAAGTTTATTTACTTAATATAAAAATATACGGATAAAATTATACACAACGTATAACCACAGATTAGAATGCTACTAGGAGAAGTTACTTACATTTACATATATTGTATCAGCCAACTTTTATTTAAAAGAAATTATAAAACTATCAAAACCCAGTTTGCGCGACTACTAACTGCATAAATAGAAAAGTAACTAGAATTTGATGAGGCCTACGTAATTTAAGCTCTCTTTCTGAATGGATTTTGATGAATTTGTATTTTTGCCATAAGGCAAAGGCCAATCAACTATTGTAACATTATCTTTTGATTGAAACAGTAGGCTGTTTTGTATTTGGTATCGATATTAGACTGATGCTGAGTCAGTTTTCATGACACTAATGTTGTTACCAGCAGCGCGAAGTAATATGACACCAGCCGCCGGTGATATCATACCATCTGCAGAAGTCATTCAATGCAAGCAATAGGATTTAGATAAAGTTTTGATAACCTTGGAGATGGCTGTCATATAAAGCAGCCTAGCTTAGAAGGACGCGATTTGTCAAAAAAGCTCATACGAGAAAAGATAAGCAACAAACTATTATTAAAAAAAAAACCAAATGAGAAATATAAAAGTTGTTTTAATTAAAGACGATGACAACTATATCCAATGTCTTATTTTATTGATCCTGCATACCAAGTCCCGCTTATTTACTCTAATAGGTGTGATGATGATGATGTGTATGTATTTTTCAGGAGACGCATCTCAATTGGCGGCGAAGTGCAGCTTACATCATCGCGGAGCTGACGCAGGCGATTCTTTGAAATACATTCTATCAACACAACTATTCATTAGCGTATATGGGACTGATGACACTAAGGGAACGCCCCTAAATTCCCGACGGTAAATAAAAAAGTTACGTTATTACGTACAGACGACAGTGACCGCATAGAAACTTGCAAAAAATAACTAACTATGATGATAAAGTAACAAGGTATTTAGCTAGCCAGATAAATGGAGGTGCACATATCAACTGGCATGAGATATATATTAAATACTATCAATTACGAATCTTATTGAAAGGACGCTCTAATGCGTACCTTTTAGGGTATGCGTACATCTTTACGTTTATTGAGCGATATACTCGTACAACCATCCCTTGTCCCATTTGCCTAGATATGCTCTACGTTGAATGGCGTTATAATTGCCAATGAATTGAAATTGAGGAGCGTACGCAATCTCGAGCACATCTATTTGTTTCTATTGACCCAAATATGCAGCGCTGTCCGGGGGCAAGTTCATCAGCTTCATCAGTGGTCTATCAGGGTAATGAGACCGTCGGTGCATGTGGCCGAAAGTTATGCAAGCGTTTGTTTAAATGCTAGAGCAAATATAAGAGCGATTAAGTGAAGAATCAAATAATGTGAATTCTATGGTGGCCTGGTATAAAATATTTTTGGCATTCAGTCCGCCATTATGTACAATATTTTTTTGGGCATGAAATTTTAAATAAATAATATATCGGCGTTTGGAACTTTTAGGTCACTTTTAAATCAGTCATTTTAATTTTATCAAAAGTGACGGCCATCAATAAAACCATAAAGGATTTGGCACACTGGTTGCGGTCTGCTGTACACCCAGTATGCCAAATACTTGAAAAATAGATTCTTTGCATTATGTTACAAGTTAATTAAATTATAACAAAATCTTTTAAGCCGTTACGTTTAGCCATAAACAAGCTGTAAAGGACATTTATTTTAGTTTTACATCTTATAATTTGAAAACCTATTCGATTTATTGTAAATGTGATCTATCTATTTCTGCAGAATTTACTCGTGGCCGTCACTTCCTAAAAATTTAACAATCAAGCGGGCCACGGTCCATAGTATAAATTCCAAAGCCTTTTGAAGATGTCATGTGAATTGTAAGTAAACGAAAAAAAAATGCTTTGTGTTGCAATTTTTACATAAGATACCGAACTGATTTCAATCTTACATAGGTACTCGCTTGTGGTGCGCTCATAGGTTTATTCAATGATGACTGAATGGCTCTTTATTTGTGAGAGCGCATAAAATATGCGTTTTTCATTAGAGCAACAACTGCATGCTGGCCATATACTGGCATGATTCATTCAGCTTCCCGCGCATTTAGATTCAAATGCGCTGATGCGGGAAGTGGTCCTGCACTTACACAAAATAACATGAAATGCATGCCGGCACAGCTGCAGCTTTTATGATCAAAATAGCACACGGTTTATAGGTCATAGTTCCATACAAGGAATAAATGTTCGTGATCTTAAAAACTGAGTTTTATTTCACTACGATGTTATCTTACATAAAGTTATCGAAGTAGGTTTTGGTTCATAATTGAACAGTGAATTGGCGATCGGGTGTATAAAAATATGGATGTCATCAGTATTTTTGACCGCGCGGTATCTGGCGGCGATAACCCCGGATTCGGCGTCCCGCGGATCTGTGTCGTGCCGCGGCTTTACGACTACGCCGAAAAACGTTACACATTATACGAGCTTCTTGGTATTTTAGTCTATGTTTCAACAATTTGACTGACTAAATATTATATGTGCTGACCTAAAATTGTTTTGCAGTTAAATTAAACCCTGATTCTTCAGATGTCTAAGCTTTTGAGCTTACAAAGCACGGTCACAACTTAAAGGTCAGTTAGTGCCTAGCTCAAATAGTTTAAGACAAAAATACTGTAAACCAATCCCCTTTACTAGAGCACTTACAATGGAGTTAACCAGTTACTTTGACGTTTAGCTCATACAAAAAGTAACAGATAACCCGGAATTGAGGGTTAAAAAACAGGAGAGCTAGAACAGCACATCACAAGTGGCTGACCAACTGAGTTGCCGGTCAAGATAGGTCTACATTGCGAAATTTTGATGTGACAATAATGTGGGTCAGATCGGCGAATATTGAGCAGCAGCGCGGGCGCGGGGCGGAAGCGGCTATCGTGTCCGCCGCGGCCGAGGCGATAGCGCGACCCCGACAGATAAAAACGAGAAAAAACAACAACCTTTGTGTGTCAGTATGAGCTTAAATTTATTGTAAAAAAATTCGATACGATACCGACAAAGGCTTTAGATGAAGTTGACGAAGAAGTATGTTAGAATATGATCAGTTTTTATGGTTTAATTCATATAAAAATATTACGTATACTGAATAAATAGGTACTTTATTCGTTTAATTATTATTTTAGGACATTAAAGAATGCAGATCCCGCTGTAGCAATAACATACAGAACCGCACTATTTTCTCCTCCTGCTCATGATCACGCGTTCTTAGAGTTTGTGAAAAACTTATAATGAAATAAATAGGGATTTGGTTGCAGAGCAATTTTTCTTCTAGCCAATCAAGTTCCCTGAATGAACGTCTCCCGGATGCAGGATGCGGTTAATGCAGCAGTGCCTGTAACTCAAGCTTTAATCATGGTTCGAAGCTTCGTCCGATACAGCGCATCCCTGCTTGGACACATTATCCGTAACTATAAATTGCAAATATATGCACGTGGCTGCGGACGCGCGCGTCATCAGCGCGAATTTATTGCCGCTCCCGTTTGCAGCGCAATAAGCGAAGATGAGGTACTTACACTCAGATGTTGCAAGGAAGATACTTGAACTGGGAATACGCTCACACAAACCTTGCCGGTGAAGAATATGACCAAAAAATATAAAAATTGAACTAGATCTGGAAGACGCGAGATTTGAAGAGCACGAAATAACATTTCGGAAGCTAACAAGTTCAAACAGGATATAATACTTTTGATTAAAATAAATCAAAGTCGTTCACCTCATTGTCCTCATTATGTGTTGTGCTTATAGTTTGGGAATCCCTGAGACGTCAAGCTCATGAAAACAATCTGACACCAGATTATGTGGCTGAGGCTCTCTGAAAATAAGAATCGGTTTACCGAGGCATACTCACCTACAACGGTGAGCTTCCTGTGCTTCTCCAGCCAGTGTTAGTGTACAAGCAGCAAACATCATATTAACACATAACCTACAGATACAAGGAACCACGAAATAAAGACCATTACAATGACAAGACAAACTGATGCGGAATATTGTGTGAAAGACTGAATATCCAACAGTTTATGTATCAACAGAATATGTTTTGAAACATTTTAAAAACACTAGTCGTTTCTTTCTCATAGCCAAAGGAGGAGCCTAGAGTTTGTTGTTGTTTGGAATCAAATTATGAAAGAAGACAATACAAGAGCATTTTGAACATCAACAATATTATCAGAAACAATATAAAAATTATTTCTTTTTCTATACGTTTTCGTTATTTAGAAATTGAGGTTTTTGGTGAATTTTAAAGATAAGATAACACATCGTCAAATGTTCTTAATGAACCAGTCGACAGATCGACAGCCGGCAGAGCATCTGTTTCGGAGTTCCGTTAACACAAACAAATAGTCTTGTTACGACTCACAAATAAAAATTCAATGACTTCATTCAAAAACGACTCGCAGTTATTTAACTTTAAAAAACGTAATATTAGGATTATGAGATGAGAGTAACTCAAGATAAGGTACAAAATGGTTATTGGTAGGGTGTTTGTTGATGCGAAAGCCCTTGATAAATCTGTAGGTCACGCTACCCAGTATCCCGAGTCCCTAAACCAGTTTACTTTGCAAAAAGTTAACCCGAACTCGGCGTGGCAAGATTTGTACTTATATTTCAAAATCATTCGCTGCGCTACGATTATACTACTACTTATACATTCTGTTGCCATAATATTTTATAACAATAAGCTTAATTTTTTTTCTAAAAGATTAGAACATCAAAATAGAGTTTATAAGAACTTATTTTAAAGCAGCACCACTTGATATTACTCATCAGATAAACGCAAACCTGAATATTAATTTCGAGTCAGTACAAACTTTTAATATAATGAAATCAATTATTTTCAGTAATGTTTCGCTTACCTTCTCGCTAAGTTATTCGTGAGGTGACCGAGCGAAGAGTGCGCGCCTGCTCGCGTCGCGCTGCCGACCCAACTGCGATACCATATGAACCGCGGCCGCCGCACTCCATCACAATGCACGAAGGAGCAGTGGCAGTAACTAAAAGCTCACTGCAGGTTCGGCAGTGTAGCATACTAAAACAATGTGGATGGAGTAACAAACCAATGTTTGATTTATAAAACCTTGATTGATTGCAATCTCACCTGATAAGATGGCGATGGTGGGGTTGCTGTGGACGGATTAGTAACAGATTACTCCACTATTGTTTTCAAAAATGTCCATATCATGGTTATCCTCAATCTTGACTTAATTTTTTTCTATGTCGTTATATAAATGTCAATTAATTAAGCCCTAATATTGCACTTTGGAAATCGTCTGAAACAAGAAATTGCATATTGTAATGCTAAATCACTTAAAAAAAGGTTCACTATTGTGCTGGCAAAAGGGGAAAAAGGATTTAATAACAGTCAAGAGGTATCTATCATGGTAAGGGCACAATTAGTTACCTGTTTGCAGCTTATTATCAATGTGCGTCTACTGTATTTACATTATATTGTGCGGTAGCTTCTGTCGGACACGAAAAATTAGTTACGTGCGCTAACTAGATCGCCGTTTAAAATGACCAGTAATTTTGACCAGACTATTGCTTACTAGGATTTATATTACACGTGGTAGTTTTGCAAGATTCTCCCGGTTGTTTCGTTACTGTAAAATAACAAGAAAATAAGGAACAAATAAATAAGTCATAATAAATATAACTGAAAGATATTTACCTCTTAGGATTGGTTGTTCATCTTACAACGTAGGCCAAGAACATTGCAAATTTTTGAAGAAGAAAAAATTGACCTTGCCTCAATTCGAGTCACAAAAAAAGAAACTAATTTAATTTATGTGTGAGCAAAGTAATTTAGAACATTATAAAGTAGGTAGACAAAAAATATAATTCTAGATTTGATCCCTTTTCAAATAGTAACTCAAGTATATTTTTGTTCTTGTTTGACTTTTTATTTTGACGAAGAGGAAGTGGTTGAGGTTGTTTGAAATAAAACTCATGGCGTGTTACAAAAAGTACGTCTCTATTATAGAGGGGGTCGCGCGCGCGCCACTCCTGCGCACTCTAGCGTCGCCGACAAACACAACACAAACAATATTATATTGGTTTGAAATTAAGTAGTTACTTTTTTATTCCAGTTGTATTTTTATGAAAATAATTTTTGTATAGGGCAGAAGACAAACATAGTCAAAATATCATCGGTTACCGGTCAGCCTGTAGCTTAAATGTATGTAATATTGTTTCTTATAAGTGATTGGTTTCTAGTAAGTAACCCGCGTGCGCAAGAGTAGGACCCGCTGGCGAGCTTGCTCATTTCATGAAAACAAAAGACACTACAAATTCCGGACCCCTCATTCAAATAATATCGTACGTTAATTAGATGATAGTGCACGTCAAGTCGTTTTTCAATTATGAAAAATATAAACTTTATAGTTAGTAACATCGATATTGCTCGAGAGAATTGATACGGGGCCAGAAAGTTGTTCACAGATAAGTTGAGAGGGCCTGCCCACTCGAGGACCGACACCGGTTTGAGGCGAGCGTCGCGGCGCCGATCTCACTGCTGTTCGGTCGCGATGAGCTTTAACTGATAGTCAAGCAAAACTAGTCTGCGACCAGATATTAGACTCTGTGTTTACAGCTGAACGCGGAAACGAAACAGTGAAATCAACACTTATTCGTTCGATGCTTCCGTCTTTACGTTATGACGTGATCGTGGAAAATGAAGTCCTAATCGAGGGCTTCCTATTACTGAGAGCTTTAAGATGACACTATTTTCATTATCACAACGTTTTAAACCTCGATGTCTGTCCTTGGATATTGGTAAACGTAGAATCCAAAGCCTATTTACAATAAATAAGTACACATAAATTTTGACAGTGGCACAGCAAGACATCAATGCGATAGCACGGTGGCTAAGTGATCAAAGATTATGTAATTATTTATTTGATGATTTAGATACAAGAGACCTTTGATGATTCTACAGGCCGATTCCTCCACCCGTGGACCGACATCAATCAAAAATATTTGTTCCAGGTGAAAAACATTCGACAAGCAAATTCCTCCGTTTAAGAAATATTGGCATATGTACGTAATCTTTACATAAAATTATGTAGAAATATAAGCTGTCGTCCATGATATCGCACCGAGTGTTTATAATACGGTATATAATTCAATGTTCGAAAATTATACACTAAAAAAGAGCTCCACTAGAACAGTTAACAATAAACACTAGAGAAACTAATATAAGTAGACACAGATTTACAAATTTGCGCTCTCTACAATCGAACCGAATTTAAGGAGTGTATAATACAGAGTCGAGTGAAGCCCGAGCCGGGCGGCGGGGGCTGCGGGGGCTGCGGGGCGAGCGACGCCCGCTGCCCGGCGGCTACGTGCCAGGCGCGCGGGAACCGTTACGGTCGCAGCTCGTCCGCGGCTTCGCTCGAGTACAGGCCAGAGTAAATGCATAAAATACTGCATCATACCATTATTGCGAATCGACACAATATTATTATCATTCTAATAATATAAAATAGGTTATTATTACTTTTGAAATATATCGGAAGTAGTCTAGAATTTATAATTTTAATCATCAAAAATTTCAAAACGGCGGAACATCGCCGCGTACGCGAAATAAGTTTTCTATTTACACTCACGCGATGTTACAATATTATATCGTTGCAATCGGTAGTCCGCGCCCGCACACGCCGCGCGCACGGCCGCGGGCGCCGGCGCGGACAGCCACGCGCTAATCGAACAAGGTACAACACATTCAGGATCAAATCAAACATTAAACGAGGAAATTACGATAATTTTATTGACAATAGAAAATAACGAGTGACATAAAGTAGTTTAGACGTGCGCCTGGACCGCAGCCGCCTGCGGCCGGACACTGTCACCGCGGTCGGGCGGTATCGTTTGTATACGATAAAGTAAAATATACAAAATAGATGTAAAATCACAAAACTCCATGATCAGAGAGAGGGAGCGCGTCGCGTGCGAGCACGCAACGGCCGCGGGCCGCCTCCGCGTCGAGGGCCGAGGCGTTCCGGGTTCCACCTAAATAATTTTTGAAAGTGACACGCCCGCTCAACGATTATTTAGATGGGCGCGGGGCGGCCCGGGCCTCGGCAGTGGACTCCGCGAGCGAAGTCACATTGGACGACTTGCAGAGACCGTTTTCACGGGTGGGTTGCGGGCTGCGACCGAGCGGACGTTAAATACCTCGCGATTTAACTTGGACCGTTCAGTCAATACATCGCAGGTCGCGGCCCGCAGTCCCGCCGCCGCAGCCGCGCATCGCGCGACTTCAGCGACCCGCGCGGCCGCGGACTGGCATAAGCCACGATCATGGTCGACACAAAAATAAATCAAGTACAAAAAAGTGACGATCAATATTCCGTTGAAACGAGCGACGACGACGAGCGTTAGAAAATTGAGTGCGAAATATGACGTGAACGTGTTTATGACGAGTCCGCGGCGCGTATATACATGTAGACGAGCTTACGGCAGATTTGACCGAACACACAGACATCCTGTCCTACAGATACATATCTACGAGTCACTAGGCGGCCTCTCGAGGCGGGTCGCGTACTTTGCTATAGATAATACTCAAAAGGCATGATCGATACCGTATATCTAATGTTAAACGTTACACGCAGAAGGGAAATATTATCTATTACGCGGTGAGGGCCGGGGCAACTCAAAGGACAGGCGTGCGGCGAGCGCGGCCGACGCGAGGCTTCAGTTCGTGGCTCCTTTCGGATCGAGGGCTCGTCTCGACTCTTTTATATTGTAAATACATTATTGGGCAGTTCATATTCATTTATTAGCAAAAAATTAATAGATTTATCGGTAAACAAAAACACAGAACGGAGAGCCAACGCGTAAATCACGCGCCACCACATAGCGCGCCCTCGCCGTCGGCCGCGCTCGCGTGAGTTCGGGAGAACGACACGATCCTTTAATTTTATACAAATGGAGGCCGCCGGCCGCAGCGCGCGGTTCGCTACGCTGCGCCCGGCGGCCGCTAAAATAATATTAATTAACTATCTAACTACTTAAACCGAATAAGAAAAGCGATATGCGAAAGCGTTAATTTAGTAAGTGACCGGCGAGCGGTCCGAGTCCGACTTATCGCTACGTTAGTACGCGGGTGGGCGGGCGGGGCGCCCGCGGGGAACGCCACGTTTCGTACGGGGCGGGTGAGGATATCGAAAGAAAAATGACCGCAAGTAGAATGAGATGAAACGTTCGGAACGACGAAACCGTAGGCGAAAAAGTAGAGCATTATTACGTTTGCAGGCGCGAAAAGATCGGTCGGCTTCGAACCGAGACTCGACCTAACCTATAAATCCTTAAGACGCAAAGAATAATAGCACATTCGTCTACTCGCCGTGAGCCGCGACGCGAATCATCTCATTCTACTCGGGGTTTCTGTCGAGCGGGGCGGTGTCGAGGGTCGAGGTCCGGTCCGTCGGCCGCGCGCTGCGGGGCGCCGAGCCGCCCGGGGACCGCGCGCCAGCACCTGGGGACAACGCGCACTGTCAGCTCCGAGAACAAGACACTACATCCAGAGATAGGAATAGGTAGGGCTTATTAGCCTAAACTTCGAAGAACAAAGACAAGAATCGGAGACTCCCTTACTACATTTTTTTTCTAGGACATCTGTTGGGACATCATTAATTACGTACATAAATAATAATAATATTTTGAATAAGTGATCGGTCTTTGTTAACTTTAAGTTTACGACTGGATTAAGTGTAACAATACCTAAAAACAGTGTTATCTTTCCTCTTTATAATATTAGTATAGACAAATGAAATTCGACTTACGTATTATTTGATGTAGACAGACAGGAGCAATCTTAAGGCAGCAAATCGTGTTCTATAAATTCATGCCAAGCCGTGGTCTTGACCACGGGCCCAAGACCGTCAAAAAACACAAAAATGTGATTGGACCAGTGCAAAATTGAGCATATTCGCATGTACGTACTTTTAAAAAATTGGAATCAACTACTTACAATAATTCACGATAGCAAATAATCTGTCTGGTAATAACTTACACTGGGCGCATGAAATTATCTGAAGTCATGCCAATTTTGTATTGCTCTGAACACAGGTACTCTGCTACACACCGCCTCCGTAATCTACACTATTTTCAGAATACCAACGCACTGTTTCACACACACTCATGTCAGCTTCGTCATGTCACTCCGGTTCTTAGATATTGATATATCTAAGAACCTGCGTCTACGATCATTGCTCACGCGCACGCATCCCGAGACAACCATAAACAAATAAAGCACTTGACTTACTAACCGATATTTTAATGGATGAACACTCGTTATTTGAAAAAAACACGTTATCAATGTGCGAAAGTAACAGATAGTGCGGCTACCTAAGTTCAAAAGAGACAAAAGTTCTTTTGTTCGGTGCCGGGTGGCTCGCAACGGCGCTAACCATCTGTTTTTGTAGCTTTTTTATGAATGAATGAGGTGCGCGCAATCTTAGATGTTTTTGAGTATGATTTTGTATTGCTTGATTTAATTTTAATCAATTGTTATTAGTGAAAATAGCATGATCATTATTTTAAAGGACGCCCGTTTGGATGGGTGGGCCGTTAACTGTTCTGTATAACAATTAAATGCAAATTAAAACTGTATCTAGCAAAAAATCAAGATTTTTTTATATATTTTTCCTGTATTCTAGACTCGACTCTTAATCACCTCTTTGAATTTGGATAGTCCTTTTTTCACACCCTGTATTATGTCCAGTCACAAAGTTTGGTATACATAAACTAATTACTTATTCCAAATAAAATTTATTTTTGATGTACTTAGATGATGTCCTATATGAGTCTTGATATGAATCTTGGGACAGTCGTCTCGGAAAAAAAATACTATCATAAAAAGACTCCG